>JAZKJV010002807.1:0-164580 GCA_037367405.1 Ottelia alismoides | reverse complement strand
TCGTCTCGCTTTGGAAGCTTGACTGAATTTGTAGGTTTGATATATACTTTTGGAAAGTATATGATCAAGAACTAGGTATGATATATGCTTTTGGATAGTATATGATCGATACCGACTCCCAATGATCGAATGAGAAACTTACTGATAAAACCATGAAGTAGACAGTATAAAGTTGATCGAATACTTCGGGTTTAGTCTGAGTCTTCCAGTATGCAGGATGTACAGGTATTGGGAATACCTGAGGGTGATGTGATCATAAACGATTGTATAACCATGACGCTTCCATTCCTAGGGAGTGATGAAACGGGTCTGGATTTTAGTGACTCCTCTCAGTAGAGAAGTGATCTGATCTTGGTCCAAGTATTGTACATTGATCTGAATGTGATTCAGATACAATGAGAAGATTAGATTTACGGTCTTGATTTAATCAAGCATCTATGGGAGGCCCGCGATCTGGATTTGAGATACGATCTCAATATCCATGTCACTATACGTGGAACAATACAATCGCCCTGTCCTTATCTCCAAGTATCTGCGGAGAAAGCGCATTATCCTTGAAGGAGTTCATGGATAATTCTATTGTTGATTTATGTATCCGAGCATTGAGAAATGGATAATTAAATGCGATTTAATTATCATGATTAATATGAATTTGATTCATATTATAAAGAGAGTTATCTTAGATAATTAAATGTGATTTGATTATCAAAGATGTAAGTAATATGAATATGATTCATGTTATTTGGACACAAGAGAATAGAGATCCAAGATGATTAAATGTGATTTAATTATCATGGATATGAATAATGTGGATAGCAATATCCATATTAGTCATATATATTATAAATGTGATTTATAATATATAAGAGAGAGCTATTTGTGATTTACATTTGTTAATTAAATGTTAATGTGAATTGGATTCACATTGGACATCAAATTGAAAATGTAATTTACATTTTGTTTTGGGTTGTGAATGTGATTCACAATTTTTCATGGCATGATTGCAATGTTCACAAAATAAATTGGATTTATTTTTTGTGAAATAATTTGCAACAAAAGTTGTTGCAAATAATGGAGATTACATAAAAGGTGAAATAGCCACCTTCCTAATGGAGGAGGGTGGACGGCCACCACTCCCATTAGGAAAGGGAGGCCGTCCCCCCTCTCCACATGGAAGGAGGCTTTCTCTCCTTTCATTATCTCCATGTATTGATGATTTAATTTTGTAATTAAATTGTGTTGATTTATCAACATATATTTAATTTAAATTAAATTAATTGTTGTTGTGTTTTTAGCAACAAATCATGACCATTGAAAGAAACACAAATTGATGTGGACCATTGGATTTGTGTTGACACATGGATTGAGATCCATGGATCCCAAAACCCTATAAAAGGAGAGTCACCCCATTGCTCTTCAAGACACATAAGTTGAGGCAACAAAATCTCTCTCTTTCTCTCTCATTCTCTCTACACGTCCTCTCTCCATCTCTCTCATGTGGTCGTCCACCATGGATGCCCTAGAGAGGTTCTCCATCGCTGCGGCATCGTCGTTATGCTGCCCGATGGTTTGCTCGAGGATCTCCGTCTCCTTCGGTGCGCCCCGCTCGTGAAGAAGACATCGGATCTCGTGTGTCGAGATCAGGAGATCCGCCGCTTGGATCATCAACATGGATTGCGAGAAGCACGCGGTTCATCCCCGCGCTCGCAAGCGTCTCCTCCGTCGGATCGGACTTGAGACAGGAGGTCTCTTTGTTTAGAGACTCGATCGCAACCACGCTTCAAGAGGTAAACCTAATACTTGTTTGTGGTTTAGACGAAACGATCCGAGAAGTGTTCTTGGATCATGTGGTTTCGTCGCAAGAAAATTTTTTAATTTCCGCTGCATAGAACAACTAGTGTGACTAGTCGTTCTTTGTCGTATTCGATGCGACGCTCACGCTTCCGTGATGCGCTTGAGGATCTAACCATATCCTTCACCCGCATCTAGTTGAACTAGTTCGATGAAGGAGCTGACGGTCGGATGTGTGTGTCAGTGAAGGTGGCATGGAGCTACTCCGGTGAACCCTCTAAAGGCTGTGAACGGAGTCCATACAGACGTAAAATACCTGCGGAGGAAAGCTTGACTCGGGGTGAAGCTCCGGTCAAGGGTTATTTGATCGGAAGTGGAAAGAAGCGACGTGGGGCGAGTTTCGATCTCTGGCGAACGTGATAGAGGAGATCAGGTCCTTAATCTCGACCTAAGGGACGAGGCTAAGGGTGATCAGGCTACGGTGCAAGGTGGAGCGTGCATCGGGGGTTTGATCGGAGCAGATGGATATGGATATCGGGGCTCCGACCAGTTGGTCGAAGCATATGAACTTGCAGCGACGGCGAATGAAATGACTGGCTCGAATCGTAAAATGCAAAGGAAATGGAGGGTATTGAGGTCCTAGGAGCTCTAGGGCTTTAGGCAAAGGCGATCGGCGAGGTAATGGCCTCGACCATGTTGTGAAAGGCTGAAAGGCTAATCGCATCGGCATACGCTGGCCATGAGGCTGAGCAGCGTGGCTCCTCCTCCAAGCTTCGATCTGAAGGGACCCTCAAGAAGCTATCACTCAACCGGAGGTGGTTAGGGATGAAGGGAGGCGCGAGGCACGAGCTACTCTGCCTGGGAGGTGGAAGAAGATGATTTATAGCATTCCCAAGATCTGGGAGAATCGGGCAAAGGCATGCAACCTAGGAAGATCCACGCCTTCCTAGGGATCCACGAAGGTAATGGATATACAGGGAAGACACAGGCGAAGAATCGGGGCGAAGGGATGCGTGATCTGAAGGGAAGAATTGGGAGAAATCAGTCCGACAAAGACAATCGGGTCGGGTCAAGCCTGGAAGAAGGCATTGGCCCAGGTCAACAAAGTGAAGTGGACCAATCATATAATTTGAATATACAAAATACTTACAAATTCAATAAAAATAATAAATGATTTTAAATCAAAAGGTGTATAAAATGAAAAATATTTGTTATTTTTCAAACCATTTTTCTGTGATTTTTATTTATTTTTATGAAAAATAAATTAATCTTTATATAGTATAATGTATTATATACATGTATAATATACCTATATATTTTGTACAATTATTTTTATTTTATTATTTTTACACAAATACCCCACTTTTTATTTTTATTTATTTACAACATATTTTTAGGAGTCTATAATAATTTTATTTTATTTTTATTATTTATGTATATGTATATAATAAATAAAGAATGATGCAAGTATACATGTATTTTATACAAGTGAGAGGTGAGTTTATTTTACTTTTATTTTATTTTCCTAATTTTTGTTTTATTTTTAGGAATATATCCAAAGAGGTAGAAAGAACATATTATTTTTATTTTATAGGTACAACATAGAGTAGGTCCTACCTCTCTCTACTTGTTTTGTTTGGCGATCAGGCCAATGCCTGACCTTCTCCTTGGTTCGGGTCACTATGTATTTATTCTAAATACCTCCTTCCTTTTTCTTTTCTTTTATTCTTTTACTTTTACACAAATATATGCTAATTATGTAATATTACCAAATGCATACATAATGCTAACTTATTGTATTTACATGATGCTTTGCCAAGATAAATAGCTAAAATAAAAGAATAAAGAGTGAGAATCAGGGATTTATCAATCCTCCCACTAAAAAGGCATATGCTTCACGAACTTCACACGCCAACTCTTCTAACGCTGAGCCTTTTTCAAAAAACATTTCCGCATATATTGATACTTCTAACATTGCAAAGGTTGATAAAAATGCATCTTAAATTTTCTTAGGTATTTTACTAATAATTTAACTACATGCAAAAGATAGGTACCAAAAATCATCTCGGAACACTAATTTTTATTGACATCACAAAACTTGAAGATGCAATTCATGAGGACATGTATTATAAAATTTGAATAGGTTAAAACTATCATATTGAAAGAATGAAGCACCATCACGATAAAGAGAAATCCTACACCCATCGACAACAGTCTCGTGACCCAGCACACTTTTGCAGGACCACATACAAGGCCGATAAGAAGGATTGTGTTAGTTCAATATAAGAGGGGAAAGGTGAATTGAGAAATAGCAATAACTGCATATCAAACTTACAAGATACAATGAAAGAGAAAGAATATGCAAACCATAAGTGGCAAGTTGATGCTAATATGGAACCCACATAGGTAAAAACTACAAGTAGAGAACTTCACATTCTACGATTTTACCCTTTGCTCTCTCGGCAAAACTTGCTTCCACTTACATGCTACTTTAAATTGAATGTAGCACAACCTCACGAGAAACATGTGCATATCCTTAGACAAATCCAAAGGAGATTTTCTCTCATAGAGAAAACAACCTACAACTCGGAAACCTATGCAACAATGCTAAAAGAAAAATAAAATGCATAGTTAGTATAAAATCCACAAACAAAAGCTTACTTGAGTAGTTTGTAGTAGGGACAAGACGAGTGATGCTATGGGAAAAGTGAAGATGACTTGAGAGCATGTGCTAGAGTTAATTACATTTGTATACCCTATACTACGCTAATGAAAGAGCATTGTTGTAAATTTTGTAAGAATTTAAGTGCACAAGAGTAATTACAAAAAAAAAACTCGTTACGAGCAGAAGTGTCAATGGAAAAACTCAAAAGGATGCCAGTGTAAAATCCATTTTATTTGACCAACCGTCGACTTTTTACAGAATCTCGCTCCTATGTTGTAGGACTTGTAGCTCGACAGAGATTCATGCATCGAGCAAAGGAAATAGCATGTAGGGGAGGATATATTGATCAAGTTAAGGCCGATCAGCGGACTGCCTTGAGAGGTGTGATATTTTCATGGATTGGTATAAGACTATATTTTCATTCTAGTGAGTTGAAATATCCTCATGGATTATCACATGTAGTAGTTATAATTCATAAAACATCAAGCATCAAGAGAACCATGGACCATGTAGAGAGGAATGTCTTGGTTTGTTGACAACTATTTTGGCATGTTTGGTTGCTGGGTTGGACTGGGTTGGGCTGGTGTACCCTTCCTTCCAACCCTCTCAATCCTCCTCACAGTTACTATTCACAGGGGTACAATTTACTATTCACTGGAGTATCCCAACCCAACCAACCCAGTCCAACCCATCAACCAAACAGCCCTTCGAGAAAAGAGCAAGCGGTTTCATGTAGCAAAAGTCCATTTACCTCAGTTTGTTTGTTTCTCACTGCATTGGTTGGAATTGGATTGAAATGATTGGGTGCAGTATAAGACAGTTCCCATATCTACCAGGACACGTATTTTAAATCACAATCATACGAAAAACAAATTAGCTCACGTCGTAATGTACACAATATCCCCAAATTAAACAAACAAACAAATTTGCTGAGAGAAGGAGCCACGTCACAAGGACCCACCCCGCACCGACGGCGACGTGAACGGCGGCGACACGCCCTCGCTAACCTCCACCTCCGACCCCTCCACCTCCCCACCGCCGCCACTCCCCTTCGCCTTCTCCTCCACCTCCGCCACCACCCTCCTCAGCACCTCCACCACCTCCCTCATCCTCGGCCTCTCATTCCTGTACGCCCTCACGCATCTGCATGCCAACCCGAACACCTCCTCCACCTTTTCCTTCTCCCAGCCCTCCCCCATCCTCGCGTCCACCACCATCCCCTCCTCCCCGGCCACCGCCGCCACTATGGACTCCGCTCCCCCTGATGGCGTCGGCACCACCGCCCTCATCCCCGTCACCAGCTCTAGCAGCACCACCCCGTAGCTGTACACGTCCGCCCCTTCCGTCACGTACCCCGCCGCGAAGTACTCCGGGTCCACGTACCCCCTCGTTCCCCTCACCTCCGTCGTCACGTCCCCTTCCTCCGCCAGCACCACCCTCGACACCCCGAAGTCCGACAGCTTCGCCAGCCCCTCCCCCGTCAGCAGTATGTTGGTGGGTTTCACGTCCCTGTGCACTACAGCCCCGTCCGGGAGTTCGTGCAGGTAAGCCAGACCCTCCGCCACGTCCAGCGCAATGCGGAGGCGCCGAGCCCAAGAGAGGGTTTCTCCGCCGTGGTGAAGTGCCTTTGAGAGGTTCCCGCCGGGCATGTACTCGTACACCAGCAGGTGCTCCTTCTCCTGGAGGCAGTACCCAAGCAGGGTCGTCAGATTGCGGTGCCGGAGCTTCGCAAGGATATCCACCTCGCGGTAGAACTCGTCCAGCTTCTTCCTCTTGCAGATGCGCTTTATCGCCACGTGCTGCCCGCTGGGAAGCCTGCCGAGGTAGACCTTCGCGGAGCCCCCCTCACCGAGCACTAGGGTCGGGTCGTATCCGTTGGTAGCCTGCTTGAGTTCGTTCTTGGTGAAAATGTAGAGCCCTTCCTTGGGTAGAGGCGAGGACATGAAGCCTGTTGGGGGGTCTTTGACGGTGGCAGCTATGGTGGTCGCGGCGGCTATCCATCTACGCCTTCTCCGCCTTCTCCTGCTGATATAAGAGATACCCAATAGATAGGCAGCTACGGTGATCAAGATGCCCACGGAAGCAGACCCGGCGGCGATGATCTTCGTCGATCTTGATGACCCACCTCCGGAATCGAGTTGGGTATCCAATGGAAGAGGAGGAGGTGGAGAAGTACCCGGAAGGAGGTTGCCCGTGCCGAGATTACCAACATTCTCGAGAACCTGCACCATGCAGAGAGCATAGGAACGGAAGCGTGCGGGCTCCGGTGGGGAGGAGGACCATATCCCCATGGTAGCAGCCATCCCGCAGGCGACGATCTCTTTGCTCCCCGTGGCGTCTAGAAGAGCAAAGACAGAGGAAATGACGGCATTCTGGCAGGCAACGCAGGCGGGCTGGTTGGTGGTCAGGCGGTAGGTGGGTCCGCCGGAGCAGTTGCGGCGGGGGGCGGAGAGGTCGACGACGGCATTCACGGCGGAGACCGTGGAGAATTGGCAGGGGCGGTTTCCGGATGAGAAGCGGACGGGATCGCCGGAGAGGTCGCAGCGGTCGGGGAGGAGGAGGAGGGACGGGGTCACGAGGCCCTGGCGGATGAGGTATGAGGCGAAGGAGGATGCGCAGAGGGAGGCGGAGGCGGGTGGGAGGAAGGCCTTGCCGGTGGAGTTGGAGTAGCGAATGGCAGCGTAGAGGTAGGAGGCGAAGACGAACCAGCAGCAGCTGGTTATGGAGGTGGCAGTGATGGAGGGGGCGGAGGAAGGGGAGGGTGCGGCGGCGATGGAGTCTGTGGCGTTGGCATAGCATTGCGGGGGTATGATCTGCGCGGCGAATGGAAGGTCGTACGGGCACGGAGGAGTGGTGCTGGAGAGGCGGAGGTGGAAGAGGAGGAGGACGATAACAGGAGTGGAGTGGCGGCGGTGCATTGGTAGGGGAAATGGAAGCGGAAACCCGAATGAGAGAGAGAGAGAGAGAGAGAGAGAGGACGAGGGAGTCGGGTGTTGTCTACTCGGGTGTTCAACTTCTACCGCCGGTAAGAGTTGACCTGTCTCAGTATTTTCTACGGATAAAGAGCAAGTAGAAGGAGAGTGTTACTTCCGTGATGAGATGATATCAAGTAGGGAGTTTAAGCAAAGAAAGGGTTGGTGCAGTAGATCCTGTAGTACCAGTGGGGATACGGTGCGAGAGTAGAGACGTTGGGTGCATTGCATTGCATTGCATTGTATTGCATGTGCCCTTAATGATCCCACCAACCCTGCCATGGGGGAATTTAATGCAGCCATCCTTTGCTTGATTGAGGCTTCGTGGTTGGAGGTAAGAGGCACTTTCCAAATAAAATATGTGATGGATCTAGAACTGCTTATGGACTGCTGTGAATGTCCAAAGGTGCATTACTTTTTCAATAATCTATGCAACGCTACATATCATGGCCATTATTATAAATATCAAATATATTTATCGAAAAACTCGGTTAACATGGTGACTTAGTAATGCGCTTTGCAGTTTACCATTTAGATGTTACAATACGTTAAATTTGGGCATTACTTTTTCTAGGGTTATGATCCCCACCTCTACTCCAAACACATATAAAATATGCACAAGCATATTCAGTGAGTTTCAAGAGACTTTGTTCTATATGAATATATTGCGTCATTATCACCTTAGGGGGAGTTGTTTAGGGAATAAGGTGGAATAAGGTTAGTGGAATAAGGAGGGATAAGGTACTATTTATGTTCGTTTGGGTAAATAAGAAACGGTGGAATAAGGTGGGGTACCATGTAGTTATTTGCTATTCTCCGTTTGGTTGGCATATGGGGGATACGAAGGAATAAGGTTTGAAAGTTATTTAATTTGTTTTTGTTAGTTAATCCACATGTGTGCAATAAGAGACATGCAACATTACTGCATTTGTTATTTGGAACTCAAACTATTTATCTGTACCCCATTCAATACAAAGGCAGAACATAATTCTTTTTACCATATTTTCATACTCAGATTCAATAGTACATCAAATATTATAACACACAACATGAAATCTAGGATAATACATGCTTTTCGCACACACGATCATCAATGGGGCCATGAGCCGGTGTCGATCCATCAGTTAGGTGCAAGATAAGAAAAGTTTATTCGCGGGCGAAGACTCCATGGTAGGAGTGAAAAATCAATTTTACGAGGGCCTAGTGTGGTATACACAAGGCAAGACATACTGTCGCAGAAGCGACCACTCACGAAACTCGAACTTGTTCAACAATCAACCCACATAATAAAGTAATCAATCAAAATGAGGGGTCAAAATTTATTATAACCCTATATATAACTTTATAGTGGAAGTGCGTACAGGGTATCTAACACTGGGAGCAAGGGCAATAAACAACAAAACTTGGCAAAATACAATGTCTGTTTTAGTATTTTTAGAAAGTTTTTTTTTACTTTTTATTGGATTTTTAACATTTAAATTTTATGGGATTTTTAATTTATAATTTTTTATTTGTTTTCTTTTTACATATTTTTTCCTATATTTATATTTTCATATTTTTAATTTTCATTTCAATAGAAAGATCTAATATATAGAGAAGATGATGAATAATAGATATATATATATATATACATATATATATATATATATAAATACAAAAATCAAAAAATACTTTAGGTACAATCTCTTTTATTTTTTTTAGGGTATTTAAAATAATTCTGGTATTTTTTATCATTAAAGTAATATGAATACTATGACAAGTAATTATAGTTATATAAACAGATGTTGTCTTTGGATTTTTATAAAGTAGCTATAAATACTCGTAAAATAGCTATAAATACTCTAAAATGAGGAAATAAAATATTTTTACCTTTACTTATATTTTTATCTATTTTCGGTATTTTTCAGGATTTTTTAATTTTTTTATTTTTATTAAATAAAAAAGAAAACTGTGAACCATAATATGTAGCCGACTTGTTTTGGATTTCAAAAATAGCTAAAGCTAAAAAATCTCCCAAACTAATTTTAATAGGTGATATTTATAATAAATAAAATGCATAAATAGAAACTCAAATTTTGGATTTTTAACGATTTTTATGATTTTTAGAATTGAGAGGGTTCGCTATTTTTTATTATTCTTTTGATTTTTTTAGTGATTTTTTGTCTGATGCTATAAATGCGATAATAAAACAACAACTAATTTTTTTGTAATTTGTTAAAATATTTTTTAGTTTTTTAAGTTTTTTATTGCAAAAATGAATATATATAATGTTTTTGAATTTTTAAATATAGAAAAATAATTAAATGCCCCAATGAAGAATATATGTGATTTAACGATATAGCATGCACTTCAAATAAAATTCCTACAAATTTTAGAGGTAAAAGTCTATTTTTAATGCAAGAAATAAAGGATATAAAAATATAATAATAGCAAGCGTTGAAATGCAAATAAAGATAAAAATACAGTAGGGACCATGGGCCTCTACATAATTTTTCTCAAAATATTTAATTCATTCAATACAAGAAGGGGTACTTGTTCAATTTACAGAAAATAGTATGGCATATGAGCAAAGTTCCCAAAAAGTTTTGAATTGAATTTCAAAGTTACTGGACTGAACAATAACATACAAGTATGGGGGTCCTTACAGAAAGCCCACCAGCTCATGTATATAAGCACTTAAGAAGACGTGGCAAGGGACCATGCTGCAAATAAAAGAAGTACATGGGTCTACTTGAAAAATAATCGCAAGTTTTTTACACTACATACAAAAGTTTATGGATTAGAAATAAAATACAAAAGAATAAGGGGTACAAGGAAAAATTACCCTCTAAAGGAGATGGTGGATGGTTGGATGCATTCCACTTGCCACGCGTCGCATCCCTAACAATGGATGAATGTGATGAGAAGTTGGGATTAGATTGTGGCTAATGATCCGACGGTGGGTGATGCTCGCATCCAACGACAGTTGTGCGATCTGAAGGTCCTCAACGATCCAAAGGTGGAGATCTCTGGAGGAAGAATAGGGAAGAACGCTTGCTCAGGCAAAGTTTGATCTACTCGACAGAGCCTCCATCGATATCTAGCGACGTGATGAGGTCCAAAATGCTCCTAACAGTCGTGAGGTGCAGCTGGAGGCTTCAGAACAATCCGAGGGTCTCTGGAATGGCCCTCGAAGGTTGATGAAGGATCATAGATCCAAGTGCTTCGATGGAGACAAAAATCAACCCGCAACGGGTCTTAGGGACTCCAACACATGTAGGAAGCTTAGCACACACATGGGGGTTCTAAGGGTCCTGTTAGTCGAAAATGAGTGGATCTGAGGTGGGGCGGAGGCTTTACGACATAAGGCAGTGGAAGAGGACCGATTCCCTTATCCAAAAGGGATCATGTTGAACGAAGATGCCTGGTGCATGCAGAACTCGAAGAGGAATGAGGTGAGGGTGTTAGGTGGGCAAAGGAACGATTGGAAAATAGTGGGATGGAGCTCAGAGCAAAAGCTCTGGTGAACTTCGATCTGAAAATTCTATGAATTAAAATTGAAAAGAATATAAAATAAAACTAAATTGTACTATGTATCATGCTAGGAATTAAATGGGCTAAAGAAACTAGGACTCGACCAACGAATGAGGGAACCACGATGGAGCTTCGCTAGGCTGCTCTAGCTATGTGTGAATCCCCTCCTCCGAGCTTCTTCCTCCATGCCAAATGCTTGGGCAAAGTAGCTGTTATCACTAGCAACCTCGGTGACCAGAAAAATTGGGGATTTTGAAGATGAAGTGGGATCAAATTCAAATGGAGGATGGTCGAGGGTATATGTACAAGAGGCTTTTGGATTGGGAACATCACTTGATTCAGCGATCCTCAAATTGAGGAGAGATGGTCGCGTAAAAGACCAATGATCGTGGATGAGGAAGAAGGGTGGCTGTCGAGGATACATGGCCTAGGGTTGTAGGGGTCTCCAATGAACATCGGGTTAACCGAGGTTGCAACCTGATTGGTCCACATCCTTTGCTAGAGGATAAACCTGAAATTAAATTCAGAAATAATTTGAAATAAAATAATTAATGATTTATTTATTTTTGTTAAAATATGGGAATTTTTTATTATTTCATGTAGTATGTTTATCTTATTTTTATTTATTTTTACAAGTTTATTTTATTGTATGCTACTTTTTGTATGTACATTTATAAGTATATTTACCTATGTATAATGCATTTTATTTTTATTTTATATTTTGTAATTTATTGCTTTATATACGTAATATATATTTCTAATGTATTTCAATGCACAGAAATATATTTTTATTGTATTTTTCTGAGTTGAAATGTACACTTAATTAATTATAGATATTAATTATATAGGTATATGTAAGTATATTTCATATATGTGTTATAGTATGCATATTTATTTATTGTATTTTTTATGATTTTATTTTGGTTTGTTTATGTACATATGTTATACAAAATATTTATTACATTATAAAAATATAAAAGTATGAAAAATATAAAGAATGAATAAAATGATTATTTTATTCAGATATAATGTACAATAGGGGTCCAAAATTTAATTTTCTCCAAATTAAATGAAATCACATTCATTATATAGCTAAATAAAAGTTATATAAAGTTAAAAGTGATTTTGGTGAATTTTAAGTTCATATGGAGAAGCTACAGGTCTGTGAAGTTGGGCACATTGTGCATTATTTTTATGTGAAATAATTTTTTTGTTTTCTATGTATTTTACAACATTCATGTACAAGGTTTATTGATTTGATATACAAATAATAAAGAATAAAATAGATTCTAAAATTGACCAGTTGATGAATTGAAAATTAGGGTTTTATTGTATTTTTGTCCTTATTTCCTCCTACTTTATTCCTTGTCAACCTAGTCATCATGATGCCTAGGTTACGGGATTTAGGGTCATTCAATACCTATGTTAATTCATTCCATTTTATTTTATTTTATTTCATTTATTCTTTATTTTGGCTTTAAATACAATGTTTTATACATTATCTATACTACAAATAATGGAAGTTGTTTTATGCAAAATAAGGATATATACAAGCATTTATCTAAGGTTTAAAGTCTATGAAAGAATGATGAAATGGAGATTCATCACACTCCTATACTTGCCTTTGTTAGTCCCTAGCAAACACTTATGCCTAGGGATGCAAACGGATATGGATATATCCGTATCAGAACCGTCTCCATATCTGTTTTATACAGATTTTGACATATGTATCTGTATTCGTTTTAAAATGGATACGAATATGGATATTGTTTTGATATCCGCAAACATCTGTATCCATATATCCGTTTTTATATATAAATATAGTCATAGATTTATTTTTAACCATATATAATATAATTCTCTACATCCTTTTACCATATTTTTATAATTTTTATGATACAAACACATATAGTAAATTAATATTATGTGTTTTCCATCCAATTCTTATATATTTAAGTCGATTCTATATAGTATTTCTAACATTACTCATGTGAGATCAGTATCCGTTTTACATCCGTATCTATTTTTTAAGGATATGGTAAGATAGTTTTAATATCCGTATCCGCATCTGTATTCGTATTAAAAAAACGATAAGGATATGATAATACCTATATTCGTGTCTGTATCCGACCGTTTGCATCCCTACTTATGCGTATAAGTACAAAAAAATAAAGAAAAAGAAAAGAAATAAATTGGATTAATTTTTAACTCTTAAACTTGTCTTCACAAAATCAAAGTTTGGATCTCAATCGGATCTTAGGAATTTTAGGTGCAGTCGGAACCTTATAAGGAATCAAACTTGAAATACAACAACCTCTAAGACCCACAAAACTCTATCCAAGTCTCCTCAAAAGGCAGGTCAGAATAAGTCGATGTCATACTCAGTCCCTTATGACTATGATTCTATCTTGTATAGTGTGAGTGGTATGCAGCTCCTCTTGGTTGAAGCGGTAAAACACGGTCTTCTCCAACATGGTGACACTAATTCCCCAATCACAACTCTTTCCTCAAAAAGCGGGATATTCCCTTCTAAGTTCAAGTGCAACCGACTCAAGAAGAAGAGGTAGAGAAAAGAATGGACAGTTGCCAGTGTAGCTACCTATCCTAGGATGCTTGACCAGTTTAGACAAGTCATCCTACTACAATTTCACATGTTTTTGACTTTGAAGCTCAAGCTTGCTTACTGACTATGTACACATATACTCTGACAGGAATTACTTTTTCTTTGATTTTTATCCGTCCATTTTTTTGGAGTTTTTGATTTGCATTTTTTAATACTATATGCAGCAACAGTTACATAAGTACTTTTCCCTTGAGCTAGTAGACTATCTCTCTTTTGAGGCGTTATTGCAGCCCATGACATTCTGTCTTTAGACCTCTTTGCTAGTGGATCGGGTTGGGGTACAATGACCACATGTAAGTGACTTCTTTTGTTTCCATTGGCTTATGTATCATGCCAGTAAATCCAACCCTCTACCACTTCAACTGAGGCGAGAAAAGTCAACAGTGAAAGTTTGCAAGTTAGGTCACTATCGTCAAGAGTCATGCATGTGTTCTGAAATATTCTTCTTAGGCAGCCAAGATGACATTTGAACCCAGTCTTGTGGTCTCAAAGAATTAAGTCTTATAGATAGAAAATATAGCAATTGCATTTCCTTAAAGGTTCATGCAATTAAGTGGATTGAGGTACACTCAAGCTCCAATCTTTGAATTTCACCTAGACTTGTTCAATTAGCAACATCAATCCGAAAAATGCAAATACTATGTACAATATATGAAAATATTTTTGTGATGCAACTTTCTAGTTTTTAACTTTTATGGATTTTTTGAAAAAGTTTTGCAAATTTTTGACAAGTTTCGAAAATCTTTTTGAATTTTGAATTTCGTAATTTTTTAATGATTTTTAAATAGAGTTTAATAAAAGTAATACTTATAACTACTTACATGAGACTGCATCTATACTTACAAGGGTGATGGTGTATTTTATACTAGGAATTTCTATAAGTTGAGAGTTAGTTCTCAAGACATTTGAAAACATTTTTACAAATATTTTGAAAACTATTTCTTGCAAAAAATTTTGACACACATTTATAAAATTTGAAAATAATTTTTACAATGATTTTTCAAACATTATATATAGATTTTTCAAAGTATTTTTACAACATATTCCAAATCATTTACAAATTGATTTTCAAAAAATTCTATTCAAACAAATAAAAGAAGTTTTTTATAGACAAAATATTTTTACAAAAGTTGTAAACATTTTACAAAAAGTTTTTTCAATTATTCCAAGCATTTTTTAAATCATTTTGCAAAACATTTTTAACCTGATTTATACAAGTTTATTCTTTACATTAATTTGTCGTATTTTAGCCATATTATTCAAAAATATGAAAATACGAGTTATGTCTAAAGTGTATACAATGTATATACGACCCTCTATACTTAGCTTGAGATATGTCCTCATAGATCAGAGAGAAAAGAAAAAGGCATTACTAGTACTGAGTATAGAAGAGGCTATACTACAACAAAGAAAGAATGAAAAAAGAGAGAAGTCGATCGTACCGCAATACTTATGATAAATTAATCTGAAGTATATTAGACTGTACACAAGGAAGGGAGGGTCAATGGTGGGAATGTACGAAATCATCTGCTTGACATGTCCCCCCTATACTTAGGGAGAAATATTCCTAAGTATAGACAGAATATCAAGAGTTGAGGGGGCATGAAAGGGATCAAGGAATGAGTAACTCGGGGTGGTCACCTTTCATATACTCAGGACAAATTACATACTTAGTACAGCAATGATGAAAGGGATGAACACCTTTTTCAAGAGAATAAGAAAAATGAAAAGGGAAAGAAAAAAAGAAAGAAAACAAAAATTATTTTTTATGGTTTTGTTGTTTATGTATCTGATCCTTTGGCACGTGAGAGTTCATCTTGAAATATAATTTCAATTGAAACGACAATTGACAAAAATGTGTCGTGCTCGAGATATGACTTCTATGTTAACTACGAACAACTATGCATCACGTGACAATTCTGATATCAATAAACTCATGTTGTCACACACAATTTTCACAAGGAATAGACCAGTCCATTTGCTTTTCAGTTTGCCTGGGAAAATCTTTAACTTCACCTTAAATAATCATACCTTTTGTTCGAGTTCGAAAGTCTTCCTGCAGATGTGTTTGTCATTTCATTTCTTGACTTCCTCTTTGTACATAAGGTTGTTATCATATGCATAGTTTCTGAATTCAAGCAATCTATTCAGATAAACTTTGTGGTTCTTTTCGTCTCTCTCGGAATCATGGTTTCACATGTTTAATTCCCATAGGATTTGTTAACCAGTTCCATGAGAAGGTGGCAAGGCTTACCATAGTCGAGGCGGTAGGGAGACATGATGAGAGGAGACTTATACATTGTTCGATATGCCTAAAGAACTGAATCAATTAGTTGTGACCAATTCTTCCTGTTTGGTGTGCAAGATCCTACAATATGTTCTTGCTCTCCATATTTGAGCATTTGCCAAGACATTTGACTGAGGGTGGTATGATGCTGCAACAGATGTTCTATGCCATATTCTTTGGTCAACTTTTTGACATTCAAAGCCCTGGTTGTTAGGGAAAGAACACATGAAGTCAACGTCCAAGGCATCGAAAATGTCAGATATCTGAATGTATTTCAGAGGCATTGTGTCCCTCATACTGATATTTCTATCCATTCGTTAATAGTCAATATATTTCTTCACATAATCTTTTGCATCCTTGAATAGAGTTGGACACCAAAGGCCACATTGAAGTACCTTTGTTGTTGTCCTCTTTCCAAAATTGTGTCCACCTGCTTCAAGCTTGTGACAATGGTCTAGAACACCCATTTTCTCCTACTGAGGTATACACCTCCTCCAGATGCAATTCACGCCCTCTCAGAATAGATGTGGATCCTCCCACTGGTAGAAGTGAATGCTGATTAAGATTTTATCAAGTTTGATCTTCGACCAATCTGGAGGAGTTTTCTTGGAGATAATATAATTTACAATATATGCACACCAAGGGAGAGAAGATATAGACAAGATTTCCTCATCCGAAAAGGTCTCTGTGATTTGAATGGAATTCAACTTAAGAGGTTATGCACCAATTATTCTATAAAGATGATTTACCACCACGTTCTTAAGTCTGGTTTGTCACGAATTTTCATGTCAAACTGTTGAAGTAGAAGAATCCAATGAATCAGATGAGGCTTGGCATCTTTCTTACTTTGTAAGTATTTGATGATAGAGTGATCAGTGTAGATAATCCCTTGATCCGAGTAGGTGTGATATGAACTTCTCCAGCGCAAACACTACGGCTAGCAGCTCTTTCTTTATCACTGTATAATTCTTCTGGGCTTCATCAAGTGTTCTTCTAGTGTAATTAATCACAAATGGTAGCCCATCTCATCTTCATCCTAGAACATCACCAATTATGAAATCTGACATGTTTGTCATTATCTCAAATGGTAGAGACCAATCCGACGGCTATAAGACAAGAGCATGTGTGATCAGATCCTTCAACAAATTGAAATATTGGAGGAACTAGTCATCGACCGCAAAATCAGTCTTCTTGTTAAGCAACTCAGTCAGCGGTCAAGCATTCTTGCTAAAGTCTTTAATGAATTTGCGATAGAAATCAATGTGCTCCAAAAATGACCGGACTTTCTTGAGATTGATGGGTAGCTCAAGTTTTGAAATCACTTCCACTTGGCTAGGTCAACCTCCATGCCATGCTTAAAGATGATGTAACCTGGCACAATTCTTTCAGTTGTCGTGAAGTGACTTTTCTTCCATGACAGTACTAGATTCACCTCACAACATCTTTTCAGAACTCGATCTAAATATCCCAGACATTGGTCGAAGCTATCGCCATAAATCGAGAAGTCGTCCATGAATACTTTGAGAAAATTGCCTACCATATCAGCAAAAACATCCAACATGCATCTTTGGAAAGTAGTTGGTGCGTTGCATACACCAAAGGACATATGGCGGAAGGTGTATGTTCCGAACGAGAAGGTGAACGTAGTCTTCTCTTGCTCCACTAATGAAATGATGACTTGATTATACCCAGAATAGCCGTCCAAGAAGCATAGTATTCCTTCACGGTCAATCTTTCGATTATATGGTCAATGAAGGGCAATGGGAAGTGATCCTTCTTGGTTGCAAGATTTGAGCGTCTATAGTCCACACAAACGTGCCATGAGGTCGAAACTCAGGTCAGAATATCCTCTCCTTTATCATTGGTGACAATGGTGATCTCGGATTTCATAGGAACTATATGAAAGGGACTCACCCACTTACTGTCGGAGATGGGATAGATAAATCCTGCATCACACCATTTGTAATTTCTTTCATGACTAGATCCCGCAGATTTGGATTTAATCTTCTCTCAAATTCTCGAGAGGCCTTGTTATCTTCTTCAATATAGATGTGATGCTAGCATAATGACAGATTTATCTCGTGGAGATCCATGATATTCCAACCAATATCCTTGCGATTTTTTCAAGAACCTCAAGCAGACGAGATTCTTGTTCTTCGGTCAATTGTGAATTGATGATGACCGGATGCATATCTGGCTCACCCTCAAGGAAGGCATACTTCATGTTGGAGGATAGAGGCTTCAACTCTCTGGGAGAAGGAGTCGACTTCGTGATGACTTTAGAAACTGAGGTAGGTGTCTGCTCTTTCAACTGTATGTTGTCCACTACTATGCATTCAAACTCGGAATTCAGAATATTAAACATATCTGTAATAATGTCATCTTTATCATATGAAGATGGTTGTTCAAAAATCTTAGCATGACCATCAACAAACATCTCATGATCGAAAGGCATAAAGAAATTCAACTGCACTTTCCAGACCCTCCTTAGGAGAGAGGAACACATGTGTATCATTGTTATCCATGAATAAATATGTATCTCTGATTTCCCCCAGAAAATCACAGTCTTCTTTGCCATTTGGATAAAGTACTCTCGTAATAGATGCCACTTTAGTTGGTTTTGGTTTTAGAACTGTCTTGATCAGAAGTTTATCGCTGCTGGAGCAAAATATAATGTCTCCAATGCTCGAGTCTACCACTGCCTCGACCAACCAAGGATGATAGGATGTGGAGCAGAGGTGCATAGATGTCCATATCAAGGACAATGAAATCCACAGGGAATTGCATCCCTTAGACTGTGGCGATGATGTCCTCTAACGTGCCCTTGGGCTGCTTGACAGATCTGTCCGCAAACTACAGAATCATCTTTGTTGGCTTGAGAGGTCCCACTCCAATTTCCTTGATCAGGGAGGAAGGCAACAGATTGATATAGGATCCACTATCGAGCAATGTCCGCCCGAACTCTTGGTTGAAAATCTGGCATCGAACTAGGGGTTCTCCATTGTTCTTCTGTTTGTGTGGGAGGTTGCCGATAGCGCTCATAGTAGCCATGGTCAGAACATGCATCTCTGGTTTTGCCTTCTTGTGGCTCAGATGCTTTGTTATATATGACTCTTTGACTCCTCATTTTACCGCAGGAATATACTCTATGGATTTCAGCAATGGCATTTCAAGAATCAAAATTTGGAAGATTTTGACAATTTCAAGATTAAACAAAACATTTTTTTAATTTTTTTTAGATTTTCGCTTTCATTACTTGTGGAAAAACAATATTTACATCAGAATAAACTACATCTTATAAAAATGTGTCCATGTCTTTGTTTAGATTTAGGTGGAAAAAATATGAAAAATCATCTACATGTTGTGGATCCAAAAATGGTGCAGTCTTGGCTCCTTCGACTAGTCCTGGTTTGGCTGTTGAGGCTGGCTTCTCCATCACTAGTGTGGCTTCACATTGACTACTACTATCTTTTTTGTATTTTTTGATTTTTTTTTCATTTTTGACCTTTTGGTGTTGCTGGTGCTGCTTCATCCAAAAAAAATCTCTGGCCCCAGCGGCTGGGATGGATGAAGACTCACGATGCTTTGCTCTTCCTTTCGTAGTTGCAGACAGTTGTCCTACTCCATTGATGACTCAACATCAGCAGGGGTCTAAAAATTACCCTCATTGAAATCAAAGATAGAGCGTCACTGAGGTGACTGCTCATAAAAGTCAAGTTATCAACAATCAACCCACAAATAAATAGAGAAATGTCAAGCAAAAGCAAGTGGATCAAAATTTATTATACCCAAAAACATATGTTTATAGTGGACAAGTATGGTTGGGGTTGAACGCAGGGTATACGGGGTAGACAACAAAAATTGAATAAAAAAGGCAATATATTTTTGGGTTTTTTTATGGAATTTTGAATTTTTGTGTGTTTTTTTATTTACTATTTTTTGAAATTTCTATTTTTTGTATTTTTTAGATTTTAAATTTCTAACTTATATTTTTATATTTCTTTGAATTTTTGTAATTTCTATAATAATTATAAAGAACGATATAAGTAAATATAGATACATGTATGTAGAGCTTCTCTATTTATAAATATAGTTATAAGTACTCAAAAATCACAAAATAAAATATTTTTTGTATTTTTTATATTTTTCTATTTTTCTATTTTTTGTTATTTTTTACTATTTTGTATTTTTATTTGAATTAATATGGCACAACAATGACTAGAATAAATAGGCTGGATTGTTTTGGAATTCAAAAAATATCAAATATCTTAAAATTTCCTAATCTATTTTTTTTTAAATATTGCAGAATTTTATTTGATTTAGATAAGGATTTTGGAACTTTTTAATTTTTAGTATTTTCCTATTTTTAAATATTTTTGGTCTATATATGCTAAATAGGCTAATAAAAATATAGATTTTTTGGATTTTTAAAACATTTTTTTATATTTTTTTCGTATTTTTCCAAGTTACAAATAGAATAAAAGCTTCATTTTTATTTTTTATAAATAAAAAATAAAGATGAAATACCTAACCAAAAACATATATGATCGATAGATATACATCACATATTTAGGGTGATTTTCTAGGAATTTTTAAAGGCCAGGAATTATTTTTAACAATGTAAAATACACAAAAGAAATATAATCTGGCTTGGGCATTTATGTAAGTATTTAAGGATTATGGACTAATTCCGAACACCTTAGAGAAATATGGAGCCAAAATGCAATTCTCTCATATATATTCAATAATATTTACTTAGAGGGGTATATATGTAATTAACACGAAGTTAGAGGGGTTAGATATAGTTTTTCCAAAAAATACTACACTAATATTACAAAAATCAGACTAAAACTAAATACATAAAGCCTAGGAGCGATGAATCTCATATTCATCATGCTAAAATACATTAATTAAACCCCTGGCTTAATCAATACACTAAAATTCACCAATAATTCCTCATTATTATATTGTATATATTATCTATACTTAACCTATAATTAATTGTATTTAAGTACTATTATTTACTCGGTAATTATTTTCTCATAAAAATCCCCTAAAATTAGGAGAATTAATTGTCTATATCCTGACCCTTAAAAAAAGACTACAAAATACAAAAACAATTCAAAACTCAAAAGCAGGTGTTTTTACCCCCCTTAAAAATACCCCTTCATTTACTTTTTGCATAAATGACTTCTTTCGGCTTTAAGACCGACATGAAATTTGTAGATCCCATCGAGACGAACAACTTTCATGTTTTAACTTTTTCCCTCTAACTAATTCATTTCAATTTTCTTTGATTTTATATTTTTGAATTTTCTGATGCAACCACGTGGCGTTTTCTGGAGATGCCACGCGGCCGCACCTCCTTTGGCCACCCGACCCCACCCCATCCATCTGATCTTCCTCACCCCGCCTCCATCTCGACCGTCCATCTCCGTTCCATCCTCAGCCGTCTGATCTGATCTCAGATCAGATCTGAGCCACTCTGTCTCGCCTCTCCTTCAGCCACTCGATCAGCTTCTCATCCGGCGCTTCTCTGTTCTCCACATCACCTCTTCTCCCCAGGCCATTGATCTCCCCTACCTCTCAATCCGAGCCGCTCTTTAGCGCCCATTCCTCCACCGTAGGATCAGATCACATGATCTAATCTCTACGATCCGACCATGCCTCCATCAGAACCGTTGGATCGCTAGATCCAACGATGCCCATTCATCATCCTCCTCCAGCCCTGTCGTTATCCCTAACTCCTCTACCGCCTTTCCATTTTAGCTCCGCTACCACTAACCTGCTCCACTCTCTAACGACCGCCCCGCATATCCCGCACATCCCTCTCCTACGTGCCTCCTTATATTCTCCACCTCCATTACTCTCACACCATTAAATCTCCATTCAAATCCTCCGCTCCGCACTCGTAACGGCCTCCCTCCTCCGCCTATTTAATCGAAGCTCCGCCCCTCGTCACCTTTATCCACCATTAGAGGGTCTCCTCCCTAGCTTGGGCCACCCTCCGGTGACAACGGAGGGCAGCTCGTAGAGACGATCATGGCCACGAGACTCCGGTGAGATCTGTGGCCTTCGACCATGCTGCGGTTGCTATCGGGCATCGCTGAGCACCGAGGCAAGGTCGACCTTGTCGTGCAACAACCGGAGGGTCGAATCGACCCTCAGCATATACCAATTCCTCCATGAATGCTCCATCTCCGATTCAGGTATTCTCTTTCTTCATTTTCCTCGAATTTTCTCTTAATTATCCCAATGATCATATGCATCCTCACCAGCCACTGGTCACCTCATGACCTTCACCACTCATCGATCACCTTCGTTGACCACTCCGACCACTCTTTCCCCTTTTCCACAACCTCCCTCGCTTCGACCCATTTCCTCCTCCACCTTGTCGGAGAAGGATCTCAGGCCACCACCTCCCATCGCCTCCACGACATCCATCTCACTCCTAAATCACTTACGCAACTCTCGCACGCTTCGGCTATTCGTACCTAACTTCTACAGGTACCAACTTCATTCAATGACCGGAGCTCGCCTATCATCTCCGACCTCAAGCTCCGCCGTCGATGAAGCTTCATCGACTGGGATCCTCTGCTACCCTAGCAGGTCCATCTAGCCTCTGTGATCTTCGCCAGGGTTCC
Source organism: Ottelia alismoides (assembly GCA_037367405.1). NCBI lineage: Eukaryota > Viridiplantae > Streptophyta > Magnoliopsida > Alismatales > Hydrocharitaceae > Ottelia > Ottelia alismoides. Next base: position 142,085 of record JAZKJV010002807.1, on the reverse strand, counting down.
ACTGAGGTCCTTGGACCTCTTACTCGCACGAAGGAGCACGGAGGAGCTACCAACAGGTGCCGGAGTCCCGCCTCCTTCGATGGCCAGCGACGGACGAAGAAGATACATGTGTCATCCTATCATCTGGATCGGACGAACCAGATGAGGGCATGTGGCGACCCAAGCCTCCTGCCGCACCTATAGGCTCGGGTCCACCAAACCTCGCGTCGAGCCTCCGTGTGATGCCACGTAGTTCGAACCAGCGATGCCTCCCGAGCCTAGGCCCCTCACGTGTACCCTGAGGGCTTGGGTAATTTACAACGAAGACCTTGAAGGTTATGATATTTGCAATTTGGTCCCCTGGCGCGTGGCTTACGTGCATGTTTGGGTATTTTATAGGGATGCCCTCGCAACTTTTGGAATTGCAACATATGGAAAAATTACAACGGGGCCCACACGATTTTGCAAAATTACAAATAGGTCCCTTTGGGGACCTATTTGTAATATTTAATTTATTTCCTACATTTTTATTACATTTATGCCCATGTATTGTTTTCTACATAACTTGAGCATCGTAGATCAAAATTGCATGATTTTAGTGTCTTTTTTATCCTTATTTCTTCATCTATATCATGGCATGTTTAATTTTCTCATCTAACACCAATTTAAATGAAATGATGTTTTATTGTTTAGATGATGCCTCTTGTTCTATTGCCTTGTCATAAATAGATGTTTGCTCATAGTGTTATGTTCAATTTGACCCTGATTTCAATTCATCATCTGTTGCTCAATTTAAGTGACCTTTCAGACATATTTTTAATTAACTAGTGCACGTTTTGCATTACTCTCATGAATCATTCTAAATTGCATCATAAAATCAACTAAGAAATGAATGCATCATATTTATGCATTGTTCTGCATTTTACCTTGTAGATATGCATGAAGACTTGAATTGAGAAATAATTCACACTTGCTCTTCATTGATCAAAATTCGATAAATAGATAGAGTAGCTCGTGTCCTTGTGATCGACATTGGTACACTTGCCAAGTAAAAATGTTCCACAACATTTAAAGATTGTGTTTTTGCTGAACCAGATTTACCTCCTATACTACGACATTCTCTGATTATTAAAGAGGCAAATTTTACGTCCATCAAATGGAGTCGTTGCCGGGGATACGACTCAACTATGTTTACTTATTGAGTTTTGAGTTATTTCTGTGTTGAATATTCTCAAGATTCACAGGTCTTCTCTTTCATGCACTATGCCGATTAGTTTCCTCCCTATTTTTCTAACATTTCTCTTTTGTGGTAGGGCCCATGAAGATCGAGGATGCTTGATCTCCATGGAGGCGTGGAGTTGGGAGCTCCTGCTGAAGAGGCCGCGAAAGATTTGGTGGAGAAATTTTATATCTTTTATCAATCAGCCTGCATTTGCATATTGTAACAAAAACTGCATGTGCATATTCCACCCCTTCCCCCCTTCTCTCACCCCTTTCCCCCTTCCCCCCTTCTCTCTCTGTATATTCCACATTTCTCGCCCCCACCCCATCTCCCTCCGCTTTGTATATTTCACAATCTCTCTCTCTCTCTCTTTCTCTCTCTCTCTCCCCTATCATCCTCTTCTGTAAAAATATCCCCCCTTTGCCTTATATCGTAATGTAAATACTCCTCCAAACATAACCCCCCCAACTCAGATTTGTTACTTAGGCTATTTGTAGCCTAAGTATAGGGGGGCCTCCTATTCATCCATCCCCCGCATTGTCTTCTTGTGCTTGGGTCAATTTTTGACCTAAGTATGGGGGGACCCTCCTCCTTAGTTCCTCTATATCACCCTATATTTGACCGAGCCATGGCTTCATACCACTTGTGCTATGAGGACATAGCAAAGGTTAAGTATAAGGGGTATACTGTATATTACCATATATCTATTTTAGCCATAACTCGTATTTTTAAAAACTTTTTGAAAATTCTTTTTCGGTAGTAAACTTATGAACTGAGTTTTGTAAAAATATTATAAAAATGTTTTCATAAAAATCGAGGGATTAATTTATGTAAATAACCCTTCTTCAAAAAAAACCTCCATAAAAATTTGAAAACTCCTCTTTGAATTAGACTTTGACTACTAGGCTTAGTAGATACTTTCTGTGAGGGAACTTCTGTCTCCCTTAGCAGAGTGGGTGGTTTAAAGGACAATGTATATGACTCCGTCCGTAAGGAACACGGGTCGGTCTAACAACCCATACTTACACCCATACTGGCTGAGAGTAGATACTTTTATTCATTTGAGCTTGGGCTAGTCATTATCGCTCCAAAGAATTTAAAAAAAATAAAAAAACAAATCCATAAAAATCTGCAAAAACAAAAGGTACACAAAAATCACCAACTAAGGAGCTTGTGTATTCCTGACACACTCACATTTACTCAAGGCTTGAGAATTTTGAGGATACTGGATTTCTGTAATCTAAAGAATATGAGTTAACATGCCTTAGTCATTAGGGTTTTTAAACTTAATTATCCACACTTTCCTGTTTTGAAAGATTTGACCGCTATATTGCACTCTTCATCTCTACTTATCAGCACAATCACTTTCACAACGGCATGATTGATGAGATGAGTTTAGATATCACTTGAGGAACCAGGATTGGAAATTTGAGTTTAGACCCGATCTAATGATATTCGAGGATGGGATAAAATTAATGAAGGCTTCAGAAAACCTGAGTGTCAGCAAAACCCTAACCAGTATGTGAACAAGTTCATATGCTATCTCTTTGATATTACATATGTGCCAGGGTGTGATGAAACTTAATGATAATTGTTGATCACTGTGTGTCAACTTTTGGTAAAAGCAGTGGAGATAGCCAACAAAGCAAAGAAATGTCAAAGAAAAATCTCTATCATCCAAAGTCAAACTATAAATGAGCTTCACCTATGGCGAGCACTCCCAAACATTTTCAAAGTGTCCACTTGGACCAAGTGCTAATTAGGATCAAGGAGTTGGGCTGACACCAAAAAAAGGGATCTGCATCGTAAATGCTACAAGTATGGGTGTCGAAGATATCTTAGATACTCAAAAGATACACACCCTGCTATACTCCCAGAAAAACAAGTACAGACGAATCCAACTCTCTTAACAGCCACATTGATCAACAAGCTAAAAATTTACGTGTTAAGTAAAAAGGCACTTGAGAGGCCCCTTGTTCCAATGTGAGGGAGAGAAAATAGACACAATCCTATGCCCTCCATCTTCTGCTCGTCCATCTACGCTTTCAAGTCTGACGAACTAATGAGATGGTTGACTGAAGCAAGAATAGACTTATTCCCTAGTGTTGAGGATGAGGTCTAGAGAAGAGTCTTTGAAACTGGAACTTCGAGTGATGCCTCAACTCAACTCTCAAGAAATGCAGTACACTAAATTTCATATCCTTATATTATATGTACAAAAAGAGAGTCTGAAAATTAGAGAAGTTGGATTCCTTCTGACTAAAGTATGGATAAGCCCAGAATTTTAGGATCACTTAAATTGAGGGACTACGAAAGATTGATCCTTGAAATCCTCACTTGCACTGTCAGGAATTAATCCGACTCCTTCATTCTTTAGATGCTCGAGGGCGAGCATAGTTTAAGTATAGGGTTATGATGAATCTTGTATTCATCATGCTAAAATCCATTAATTAAACCACTGGCTTAACCAATCCACTAAAATTCACCAATAATTCCTCATTATTATATTGTATATATTGTGTATACTTAACTTATAATTAATTGTATTTAAGTAATATTATTTACTCTGTAATTATTTTCTCATCTAAACCCCCCAAAATTATGAGAATTAATTGTCTATAGGTTCCCGACCCTTAAAAAAGACTAAAAAATACAAAAACAATTTCAAAACTCAAAAGCAGGTGTTTTTACCCCCTTAAATACGCCCAAAAATACTTTTTTTGTATAAATGCCTTCTTTTGGCATTTCATCCAACATGAAACTTTTAGATCACATTGAGACGAACAACTTTCATGTTTTGACTTTTTCCTAATTTTGCCTCTAACTAATTCTTTTCGATTTTTCTTTGATTTTATATTTTTGAATTTTCTGGTGCAGCCACATGGCGCTCTCTGGAGCCGCCACGCTGCCGCACCTCCTTTCGCCACCTGACCCCTCCCCAGCCGTCTGATCTTCCTCACCCTGCCTCCATCTCAACCGTCCATCTCCGTTCCATCCTCAACTGTCTGATCTGATCTCAGATCAGATCTAAGCCACTCCCCCGTGCCTCTCCCTCAGCCACTCAATCAACTTCTCATCTGACGCTTATCCTTTCTCCGCGTCACCTCTTCTCTACAGGCCGTTGATCTCCCCTACCTCTCCATCTGGTCTCTATTTAGCGCCCATTCCTCCACCATAGGATCAGATCACATGATCTAATCTCTACCATCCAACCACACCTCCATCAGAATCGTTGGATCGCTAGATCCAACGGTGCCCGTTCATTGTCCTCCTCCAGCTCTGCCATTATCCCCTGTAACTCCATCGCCCCTTTCTATTTTAGCTCAACCACCACCAACTCGCTCCACTCCCTAACATCCGCCCCGCATACCCCGCACATCTCTCTCCTTCGTGCCTCCTTAGATGCTCCAACTCCATTACTCTCCCACCATTAAACCTCCGTTCAAATCCTCTGCTCCTCACGTAACCGCCACCCTCCTCTGCCTATTTAACCGAAGCTCCGTCCCTCGTCACCTTTATCCAACATTAGAGGGTCTGCTCCCTAGCTTAGATCGCCCTCCGGTGACAGCGGAGGACGGCTCGTAGAGACGATCATGGTCGCGAGATTTCGATGAGATCCGTGACCTCCGGCCATGATGCGGTTGTTATCGGACATCGCTGAGCACTGAGGCAAGATCGGCCTTGTCGTGCAACGACTGGAGGGTCGAATCGACGCTCAGCATAAACCAATTTCTCCACCAATGCTCCATCTCCAATTCAGGTATTCTCCTTCTTCATTTTCCTCGAATTTTCTCTTAATTATCCCGATTACCATACGCATCCTCACCAGCCACTTATCACCTCATGACCTTCGCCACTCATTGATCACCTTCGTTGACCACTCCGGCCACTCTTTCCCCTTCTCCACAACCTCCCCCGCTCCGAACAATTTCCTCATCGACCTTGCTGGAGAAGGATCTCAGGCCACCACCTTCGGTCACCTCCACGACCTCCATCTCACTCCTAAATCACTCATGCAACTCTCGCATGCTTCGGCTATTCGCACCTAACTTCTGCAGGTACCAACCTCATTCAATGGCCGGAGCTCGCCTATCATCTCCGACCTCAAGCTCTGCCCCGATGAAGCTTCGTCAACTAGGATCCTCTGTTACCCTAGCAACTCCTTCTAGCATATGTGATCTTCGCCAGGGTGCCACTGAGTTCCTTGGACCTCCTGCTCGCATGGAGGAGCTACCAGCAGGTCGCTGAAGTCTCGCCTCCTCCGGTGGCCAATGGAAGACGAAGAAGATACAGGTGTCGTCCGATCATCTAGATCGGACAGACCATATGAGGGCACGTGGCGACCCGAGCTTCGTGCCGCACCTATAAGCTCGGGTCCACCAAACCTCGCGTCGAGCCTCTGTGTGATGCCACGTAGCCCGAACCAGCGATGCCTTCGGAGCCTAGGCCCTCACGTGCACCCCACGTGATGGCTTAGTTAATTTACAAAGATGATCCTGAAGGTTCTAATATTTACACTTTGATCCCCAGGCACGTACCTCACGTGCGTGCTTGGTTACTTTACAGGGATGCCCTCGACACTTTTGGAAATTGCAGAAATACCCCAACGCATATAGAAAAATTACAATGGGGCCTAGGTAATTTTGTAGAATTGCAAATAGGTCCCGTCGGGGACCTATATGTAATATTTATCACTTTATTTCCTGCATTTTTATTACATTTAAGCCCCTATATTGTTTTCTACATAACTTGAGCATCGTAGATCCAAATTGCATGATTTTAGTATCTTTTTTATCCTTGTTTTTTCATCTATATCATGGCATCTTTAATTTATCATCTGACACCATTTTAAATGAAATGAATTTTTATTATTAAGATGATGCCTATTGCTCTATTGCCTTGTCATAAATAGATGTTTGCTCACAATGTTATCCTCAATTCGATCCTAATTTCAATTCATTATTTGTTGCTCAATTTAAGTGACCTTTTCAGGCATATTTGTAATTAACTAGTGCACGTTTTGCATTACTGTCATGCATCATTCTAAATTGCATCAGAAAATAAACTAAAAAAATGAATGCATCATATTTATGCAGTGTTCTGCATTTTACCTTGTAGATATGCATGAAGACCTGAATTGAGAAATAATCCACACTTTCTCTTCATTGATCAAAATTCAATAAATAGATAGAGTAGCTCATATCCTTGTGATCAACCTTGGTAGACTTGCCAAGTAAAAATATTCCACAACATTCAAAGATTGTGGTTTTTGCTGAACCAGATTTGCTTCCTATACTATGACATTCTCTTATTATTAAAGAGGTAAATTTTACGTCCATCAAGGGACTTAGGTGGAAAATACATAGTCCCCTCATGCCTACGGGTACGTGAGGTAACGTAGATTGGACCAAAGTGCTAATATGGAAATTATAGGGGTTGATTGTAAAATGTCCAAAAAAAACCACACTACAAACAAAAGTTTAAATATTAAAATGAAATCACAAAAATGTTATGGGTTTCGAGCAAAATGACCCCTACACGTGTGATCGGACGGTTAATCAAAAGCCACTTATCCACGTGGCGCCTCACAAATGACTGATGATGCTTCGTGGATGGGTGACTCAGATTAGATCTCCATCTAAGATTAACAGTGGTGGTGCTTCACGATTCGACGGTTAATGTACAAAATGGAGTTCGAGGATGATCCGACGTTTGCTGCTGCTCAAAAAGAACATCGAAGAACAACCCCCCTTGGTCGCTGATGAATTTATGATTCTCATTCTTTAATCTTTTATTTTATCTCTTCTTTTTAGAAAAATCACGTGTAAATACCTGTAAATACAATAACTTAACATTCGACATGCCTTTGTTAATATTGCATAATTAACACCTAATTTTTTTAAAGTAAAAGACTAAAGAGAGAAGGAAAAGAATTAGGATAAATACAGAGGGACCCAAACCCCAATAGAAGGTCAAGCCTTGTCCTGATCACAAATAAAATAAGTAGAGAGAAATATGATTCACTATGTACTACACTTATCAACTATACTTGTACATAATATATATCTATTTATTTTTTCAAAATAAAATTAAATTATTCTTTTAGACCCTTGTATATAACCTTAAAAATAAAATAAAAATAAAATAAAAACATAAAAATAAAAATAAAATAAAAATCATAAAAATAAAAATAAAATAAAATAAAATAAAATTCATTATACACTGGTACAAAATACACTTATACATACTACATTCAATATTTATTTTATATCTTTAAATAATTCATAAAAATAAAATAAAAGTTTTATTTCTACTCATAAATCAAGTTGTAAATAAATAAAATATAAATAAAAGTATTTTTTGTAAAAACAATAAAATAAAAATACATGTACATAATATATTGGTATATTATAACTGTATATAATATTATATATAGTATATACACTATTTTATTTTTCATAAAAATAATTAAAAATCATAGAAAATAGTTTGTAAAATAATGAACTTTTTTATTTTAAATTTATTTACTATTTTTAATCCTATCTTCTTTGATATTTGTAAATCATATTTTATGATTGGTCCAACTCGGACCGTCAACCCCGGTCAACCGTCTCTTCCAGATCGGGTTGGGTCGCATGTGCCTCTACTGAGCATTTTCTCCACATTTTAATGCCCTAACCCTACCACTTCTTTACTCCATTTATGCGTACGATTGAAGCATAATCTTCCCTGATCCTCGCAGATCCCTAGGCACAACTGGGTCTGCCTAGGGTTCCGTGATACACTCCGATCTTTTGGGACGCTTGAGCAGCCTATATAACATCTCCTCCCTCACCTCCAGCACCGCATCTCGTCTCTCGCGCCACCACAGACCCTGAGCCACCTTCCTTAGAGCGACATCAATCAAAGGAGAGTTTTAGGAGCATCAGGAGGTGCCTAGATTCTAGAAGCTCGCGACGTGATCGGAGCTCCACCGCTTGAAGCCTCTCGACCAACCGCAGCTCGATTGAGTCCAAGACCACATCGCCTACCTTCACCTGAAGCCTAGGAGCGTATCTGAATCTTCAAATTGTTATCTTATGCTTAGCAGTTCCTTGTTCGATCGTATATTTCCATTTCGCTCCGCCGTCATCCGTTAGCTCCCGACCTGCCTAGTAGCCTTGTCAGACCTACTTCCAAGGACCTTTTCTCTATTTTTTGGAGGTCTCTCCTTGCATCTTTTTGGATTGAGACCTTCACGACTTTTCTTCTCGCATATCGATGATTCACATCTAGTGTTTGTCTCGGGCGTTGGATCGATGCGTTGTCTGCACCACTTCGATCTTCTCAGCACTTCATCCACTTTTTACATAAGCCCTCCACCTCTTTCCTCTGATTTTCGAGTCCCATTTGGCCCCTTTCTTGTCCTCCTTTCATGCCTGAAGGCTGGGGATGGTGACAGCTCCCTAGATGATCCCTTTGTTGGTCGAGGGAGTCGCTGAGAGGTTAACTCCGCCACTTCGCTGACGCGAGGTTTCTTCCTGGCTTCCCGACTAGTGAGGTACCATTCTTGTTACTTTCCTTAGCTTAGACGTAGCCCTAGTATTATTTTTTGCTTTTAACTTCGCTTGGTAGTCACCTAATCACCACCTTCGTAGTTCACCGGAGCTAGTCTCCGACGAACCTCCCACTTGTGCTCCGCCTGTCTACCGACCACCTGACCACCACATAACCTCCCCTCACGCTTCTGCTCCTCCCACTACACCTTCACTCCTCCAGATCCATCTTGGATCTGGACCTCAGTTCCTCTTCCTCCACCAGTCGCCGGAGGAGATCCACCTACGTTCCCCACTCCCCATAGCCCTTCTAACAAGGTTGAGTCAATTTTCCCACGACCCTCGTTCATTTCTTGTGCAGGAACATGGACTAAAGGCCCGCTGGGGTGATTTTGGCCCTTTCGCTGGAGGTACCTGGAGCACCATTCTTCTTCGACCATGTGACGATGCTCCGACATTCCTCTGCTCGTTTTAAAGACCCCCAACAGATAAATAAACCCTGCACGGACCTCGAGACCCTTTTTGGAGCCTCAAGAAGCATCGGAGGAGGGAGGTTGGGCCCAGTAAAGTTCACCTCGTCGGAGGGGCTTCCCAATTTGTCCTCCCCTCTCTGCAGTCGTTGGATGGGTTGTCGTTCCTCTCACATAGCAACTACAGTTGGATGAGGTCGTGTGTTAACCGTCAATCACCCCCGTGTGATTTAATCGGAGATGTTGGGAGCGACTCATCATTGCTGCATCTGGGAGCGACACATGGCATAAGTGGGTGAGCAATCGCCCTTCAATCGTGCCTATTGTATGGTATTTTGCGAACCTAGCTCTGCATGTTTTTGTATTTAATACTTAGACCTTAAAATTCATCTGTAGTTTAAATATTTGTGTAATAATTGCAACTAGGCCCCCATACTTATGGTATTCGCATTTTAATCCATGCCATGTCACCTCATGTGACCCCCACGTGAGGTGACGATTTTGTAGGCGTGCCCCGCAACTTTGTGTATTTCTTTCCAATTCAGGAATTTTGTGCTTTATATATTTTTGCAAAAATAGCATCAAGGCTCCTGGACTTATTTTTATTTACAAAAATGCCTCTACTAGTAATGTAGTTTCTCTTTTTTTATTATATTTATGTAATATAGCTACATTGCTCTAAAAATACACCAAAATAGATGAAAGTTCTTGATTGCATCTAATTTCATGCTATATTTTTAATTTGCAATATGAGTACTTTTTATTATTTATTAAAAATAAAAAATACCCTTTTGTGTCCATGTTTGCAATAGAAAATCCATAAAAAATATAATGCCTTTTAAAAAATCCCCCAAAATATATTTTGTGTATTTAAGTATTTTTAGCCTCCAGACCAAAAATCATTAAAAATTATAAAAGAAAACCCTAGAATATAGAAAAACATAAAATACCTTTATAAAAAAATAAAATTCTTGAAAAGCCATAAAATCTTATTTTTTTGTTTCTGAATTTTCTCTATATTATTATTATTATGTTAAAATTGATTTGGAAAATTTTGAACTCCATTTTATATTTTTTTCATTTTAATTTTGGGTTTGAATTGAGCCCTGTTGTAGGATGTTTTTTACTTTAGAGATATATATAAAATTAGCAAAAAATCCTAAAAATCATAAAAAAATAAAATATTTAAAACTCAAAAATCTTATATTTTCCTTATTTTGACTATTTTTGCTTTTATTTATATCTACCCTAGCTTATTTTGTATACATTTCCTATATATATATCTTTATATATAAATTAAAAGAAAAAGAAAATATAAAAATATAAAAAACAAAATATAAAAATAGAAATTTAAATTCAGAACATAAAAACATAAAATAAAAATAAAAAGTTCCTTAAAATTATAAACCTACAAAAAGTACATATAGATAAATAGTTCACAATCACATTTTGTGCTTAATTGCCTAATTTATCATGCTTGCTCCCCGTGTTCGACACTTTACGCATACTTGTACACTGTACACATCCTTGTTGTAGAGTTAAATTAAATAAATTTTAACTCCAGATATTTACATTTCATGCTAGATTTATTTGTTTTGGGTTAATTGTTATTTGAATTGAAATTTCATCTATGGTCGCTTCGATGACTGTTGATCCGCCTTGTGGATTAGGAAGACCTTGACAAAATCTCGTTCAACACCTAAACATCGAGACCTAGGAATCTTGACGATTGGGTTGACAAGGAATAAAGTGTGGGGAGATAAGGCCAGAAATCACCAATAATCTCCATTCTTTTATTCATCATTTATTCATTTTTGGTACCTATTTTATTTTTTCACATGTTATACCTCAAATAAATAAAATTTGTACATGAAAGTTGAAGAAAAAAATATAGAAAAATAAAAAATTGTCTTCATACAAAAATAATATACAATGCACAAAGTATACTCTAAATAAGATTCCAAAATCCGAAATTTCCAGACCCATATCTCTCAAATAAAAATTCAAAATGTATCAAAATAAAATGTAATTGTATATAACATTTTAATAAGTTATTTAATGACGGTGGTTTCACATTTTTTGGAGTTAATATGTCAAAGTTAGGTTTTAAAACCCTATTGTACTATATACACGAATAAAATATTCATTTTATTTATTCTTTATTATTTTTATAATTTTACATTTTTATAATTTTATAAATATTATTAGTAGTATATATACATATTAAAACAAGAATAAGACCATAGAAAAAAACATAAAAATAAAATAATGTACAAAAATACATAGATGCAATACATATACTAATACCTATATAATTTATACCCCATTTATTTAATAAGAATACAAATAACATCAGAAAAATATAATAATAATATCTTTATAAAAATAATCTATAAATATATATAATAAGGTAATAAAATAATAAAACCCAAAATACAAAATAAAATAAAATGTATAAAACATTGATGAATATAACTATAAATACACATCTAATAATTAAATTGTAATAAATAATACCAAATAGATAAATAAAAATCATATTAAAATACTACAAAAAATAATAAACATTTTTATTTTATAATAAAAAATTAATAAAATCAGTTACTATTTTTAATTAATTATTTTTGAATAAATAAAGCTCTTTTGTCATGTAGTGGGCTAATGTAACCCAATAACCTTCTAGTGAATGTTGCCCTCGGTCTACTCCCCATCTTTCATCTGACTTCTATTAAAAGTCACGAGAGGCACGCCTTCTTCAATTTTGCAGGCCACCTTGTTGATCAGTCCACTTTGAGTTCTTCATTTATTCCCTTCCCATCATGATCTTCTCTCACGCAGCATCATCAGATCCTATTAATCTTCTTCGAGGTTGTTAATAATCCACATCATAGTCCGCTAGAACTCCATTGTCTACAAATAATTCACCGGGTCATCTTCTCCTTGATCCCTCCCGAAGCCCCTAATCAAGTCTTTGCATTTGTGTTGGAGGTCAGGTGACAGTTGCACCTTCCCCGTGTTGGGAGTAGATGAGGCAGTCCACGGTGAGCTCCGACTGCCCTGCTCCTTGAGCACTCTCTCAGGTATAAGAGTTGTTTTCCTTCATGTTTTAGGTAAATTTAATTCCCGCATTTCATTTTCTGCCTTTAGTTTCTATTTTTAATTAATTGTTTAGTTTAGATTAGTTAGGGTACCCCACCGGAGCTCTTGAGCTCGGATATGATTTCACCTTGTCTCGACCTGTTCCCGACCACCTTGTTGCCTCCATTCCCTTTCCCAATGTTTTCTCCATCTGAATTGTCCATCCTACTCACATGATGCTTCATAGATCAACGAATCGAGGGTCATCCACCGCCTCTCATCAGACCCTTTCTACCCACCTCATCCTTCATGCAATCTAGCTTCATTTCTGGTCAAAGAAAGTCTCTTCAAGCCATACGTCTCTCCTATGCAGATCCGACGCGTGAAGGAGCCCTTCTGAGCTTGGATCGACCTGCATAGTGGTTCGAAAATCCCCTTGTTGACCTTGAGCTTGTCGGATCTCTTCTTGAAGTCCTGGACCATTTTGTAGGAAGCATCAGCTGCAGATGACCCCCCTAGAGGTGAAGAGCCAAACACCATCGAAGGAGACTGTCGGATTGAGGAGATATCAATAATCAAAGGTAGTGAAGAAAACTATTCTTCCATATTCTTCGAAGAGAGCAGCAGTCGTCCGATCTCGAGAGGCACCCCAGATCAATCGCCAACCTTTGGATTCAGCCATCCTCAGCTATCAGATCGTCTTACGCGATCTCATATTGAGCATCCTTGGTCAAAGCGCAATCGAAGAGGAGAGAGAGACACGTGTTTAAGTAAAGGATCACAGCCGTCCATCTCTACGCAAAAATGAGGTAATTCGCATAATTAACCCCACATTTTTTGCATATAATTTTTTATCCTGTGTAAATAAAATATGCCCAGTAAATAAAATAGACTTTTTGCAGAGACGACTCCATGTACTTGCACGACCTTTGCGATAGTCCAACTTTAGATTAAATGGCTTCTCCTGAAATTTAATAAAGTAGCTATACATGAAAAAGTTAAATCGTGCAGACATGAATACCACAGTCGATCCTCAACATCCTCTAAGTAGCATGTGTTGAAATGGAGGATAGCATCCGTCAGGTAGTAATATGCATGTCTGCGCGTCCTTGCTAGATCACACCTTATGAACATGACTACTAAATATGTAATTATGATGCACATATTGTCAATCAAATTTTCTAGTCCAATTATTTTAAAGCTCGGGAGAAACAGAAAACAAACTAGAAAAAAAGTTTGCTAAAAATTTCTGCTAAGAAAGCCATAAGACTCAGTAAGGGACACGTCTGTCCCCAGTGGTTAAACCTCACCAGATAGGTGACTACTCGTCAAAGTTCAGGGACGACCTTCATCATTGTCAAGTAGAGTGGGCATTCATCATCACATTGTGAAAAGGATGGGTTGGGAAAATAATGCTCAGAGAGCCAATGATTTTGTCATGAGAAGGTTTTGACTCGAGCCTTGCCAACGGGTGGTTTCTCATCCAAATCCGATAAAGGACCTCTCGACATCGTTTGGTAGTGTGGTTTATCATCAACACATGGAGGTTACACCAATTCAAAAATGATAGAGAACCAAAAAGTTAAGTTCTATGAAAAAGAATCATCCAAAAATAAAATATAGAGAATAAAAAAAATTAAAACGTCCTAAATGAAAATATATCAACCCGTTGAAGAATCCACGATTCATCATCTCAATATCTTGATCTTAGCAAAATCCCTGAGTAAAATCCCAAATAAATGTCCATAAAATCAATAAATTAACAAAATGACTCTTGTAAATAAAACACATTAATTATTGTTTATTATACTATACAAAATAAATCAACAATAAAAATATGCAAAATAAATGAGTTTTTCACTTGTAAATAGCTTAAAAATTCATGTATTTCTAATAATTTCATTTCAACTCCCTTTTGGCTAATTATTTCTTTGACTTTTCATAACAATGTACATAAAAATACAAAAATACAAAATAAATTTCACCTCAAATAAATGCTCCTACATCCCAAAGAGAAAAAGCCATAAAGTCCAACTTCCCGGCCAAATTCCCGCTCTGTGTGAACTCCAAATTCACCAAACTCACTTTTAAAGTTCAAGTTAGAAAATTATCTACTCAACGAAGTGGTTTCATTAAAATCGGAGCTCATTTGCAAAAGTTGGTTTTGAGACCTAGATGTACATTGTATATTATGTATACATTCATTTTTTATTTTATCTTTCATAATTCTTAAAAAATACAAAAAATCATCATTGTGTTGTATTTTGATTCTAGTATTTTATTACATTTTTCTGTTGTATATATCTCCTATTTATAAAGACTAAAAATATAAATTAGAAAAGCAAATAAAAAAATTTACATGAAGTTTGTCTTCTTTTGTAAATTCTCCATTCTTATTCTTCTCTTTATTTTTATTATATTTTAGTCTCCTACTTTACGTATTTATTATTTTTTATTTATTTCCTATTATCTACAATATCTTCTTTTCTACCACCAACTTCCTTTCAACTCCACCATTTTTTAATAACCTTCATTCCACTCCATATTCTTCATCCAACCTCCCATTCAACTCCACCAATAATACAACTTTCCATTCAACACCACCACCATTCTAACTTCCCTTTCTCTTCTCTTTATATTCATTTCCACATCCTCATTTTTCTATATCTGCCATTCTAATAGAAAAAGGAGAGAGCTTGGGGTGTTTTGTTGGTGACAGTGGCAAAGCGTCTTCCTCAAGCGAAGACCTCCTTCAGGCGAGATCCGTGACGGGCCGTGGACTACCCTTGTTAATGTTGTCGAATTGACGTGTGCGTTGCAGTCGAATAGATCCGCGTCGATCAAAAATTAACCGCACGGATCGATTAAATCGTCGAATGAATTAACGTGCGGTTTTATATTTGTTTAGCCTAGGCAATCCCCAAGGTCGACTCAAGGAGGAAAAGGAACAACTCGGGATCAAGTTAGATGAATTAGATTGTGGTTTTCCAAGTGAGAATTGTTTTTGCAATTTTTTATGCATTAAAGATGCCAATGCACAAATGCGGTTGAATTAGGTTGTTAGGAAAATCATCAACTTAGCCAAATTTAATTTTAATGTGAAATTAATCCAAATTGACCAAATTCTATCTTTCCTATAAACCTAATCCAACAACAAATGCAAAATGTATTTTTTTGGAATTTTTGGATTTAAAATGCACAAATGAAAAATGCAAATGTTTTTTAGGATTTTTATGCAATTTTTCGTGCGCATGATATTGAAAAATTATGAAAATATTAATGGGAGATAAATATGATGAAATGAAGCTACATTATTATTTTTGGAATTTTCTGACACTTTTTGATTTTTTATTAATATTTTACCGAAAACAGAGTGACTGAGGGTATTTAATTTCTAATAAATCCATGAAGTTAAATTATCCAAAGAATGAATTATCTAAGATAGACATTTCAATAAGGAATCAAAGAGAATTGAAATTTTTCAAAAATATTATTTGTGGATTTAATTAAAAATCATTTACAGAAATCACTCTACAATTTATTTTATGTACAAGACAACTCCGAATTGGACGAAATTTGGAAGGTAATTAAATCACACTAAGATACATCATTCACAATTTTTTCACAATTTTTGGAGTAATAAATATGTCTGTGCGAATTTCAGAGCAAAAATGGATAAAATATCACTAATTTTCAATCTCTGATTTTTAATAAAATACCTAATGCTCACAAAAATGCAAATAAATAGCCAGGAGATAAAGAATTAATTGGTCATCAACATGTTATTTTTCATTGAATAAAAAGGTGTAAATGACTGTCCAAATCAATGCTCAAAGGCATGGGTGTCTTTGCAATTACTGAAATGAAACAATAAACAAACAACTTGTGCACAGGGGTGCTTCTGTAATTTCAAATACTTGACGTGTGAAATATGGAAATGTTCCAAAAAATAAAATAAACAAAAATAAACCTCCTCCAGAACGTGGGCTTTAAACCCACGCTTAGGGCACGCAAGAGAGGCGTCTGGCGGAGGGAGTGGGAGGGCGGTGCGCCCGCGGCTGGCCGCACGACGAGGGGTCGTGGAGTGGCTGCACGCAGATGCGCGGGGCGGCGATGCGGAGCTCGGCGGCGCGCCGCACGATGGAGAGGTGGGCTGTGGGCAGCGCTCGAGCTGCGCGAGGGAGGGCGCGCCACGCGTGGCAGGCGGCGCAGGCGCTGGAGCGGGTCGGCGAAGGATGGGCGGCTTAGGAGGCAGCGCCGCTTGCGGGCGTTGGCTGAGGTCGGCGGGGCATGGCCGGTTGGCGAGGGGCGGAGGCGCGCGTTTGGAGGGCGGAGCGGGGAGTACTGCGTGGGAGATGGATATGGAGGTCGGGCGCCTGGCGAGGTCGTGGGCGGCGCACGGTTGCTGCAACCGCGGGGCATGCGGAGGTCCAGGGGGGCTGGCGTGAGGTGCGGAGAGGTGGTACCAGCCGGTGCGGCAGCTGCGGTTTGGATGGCCGTGCGCTGCCGGTGGGCTTGCCGCTGCATCGGGGCTGTGGTGCTGGAGGGCGGGCAGCAGCGTGCGGTGCACGCACGACGGTGATGGTGGCAACTACTACTTTTTTTTGTATTTTCTTTTTTTGCAATTTTTTTGTTTGTAAACAGTAGATAGTAAATGCAATATAGAAAGATGTGATCTGTGTGATGGTGATTGATGTGGTAGTGTTTGAATAAAATTATGGTGAAAATGTCATGAAGATGCACAAGAAAAACAATAGATGTTAGATAAAGAAAATGTGAAAAGATAGGATAGAGAATTTACCTGTGGTTCGCCGATGTGGAGCCGCGGTGTGCGGCTTCCGGTTGTGGCCTCGATGAGATGGCCGTCTCCGAAGCTTGGGCAAGTCCGATTGAAATCTCACGACGTGGCAATGGTGAAGCTACGGATCTCGCCTGAAAGGTTGTCGTAGCTCAACTTGTTTCCTTCAGCTGTCACCTGTTGGTTGAAGGGGCTCGACCTCTCTTCTCTCGAATCGGCGGATGATGAACAATGGAGGAGTAGATGAGATCATAAAGAGGAGAAGGGAAGTTAGAAAAGAGGTGGAGAAAATGGAGGGATGGTGGAGGGAGTGGTGACCCGGAGTGGGGAAGAAGAAAGGAAGTAGTAAAAGGGAGATAAATAATATAATAATAATAATATAATATAAATAAAATAAGTAGGCTACTAAAAATAACACTAATTAAAATAATAATAATTAAAATAATAAAATCCGAAAATAATAAAAAATAAATCCGAAAATAAAGAAAATGGGGTGACATGTGGCGGCTGTAGGAGCTACCACATGTCGCTCCTAGAAAATTCAAAAATTAAATGTAAAAAAAGAAATAACAAAAGGGATTAAATCAAAAAGTGATCAACACGAAAGTTACTCATCTCGACGAGATCTACAACTTTTGTGAAGGGACGAAAATAAAATGAAATCATCTTTAGAAAATGTATTTTTGGGTGGTACCTTATGTGTATAAAATACCACATTTTTATCTTTTGCATTTTTTTTGTCATTTTTAAATGAGAAAAATTAAAATAAAGCTATATAAAATATGAAAAGAATATTTACAACTTAATCTAATTTTTTTAATTTTTAATAATGAAGAAAATAAAAGAAGGGCAAAACGGTCAATATGTACAATATACAAAAGGGGCCTAAAACCCTAGTTTTGCATACGAGCTTCGATTTTAATGAAATTGATCTTGTTTCGAAGGTCTCTGAATGTATATTACTTTAAAAGTAAGTAGACCTATTTCAGAGGCTGTATGAGAGAGATATGCACATTTTAAGGTTCATGATTTCAAACTTGGGTTGGGGTTTTATTGGGTAATTTTACAAGTTAGTATTTTTTTGATATTTCTTTAATTAGTGTTAGTCATATATACACAATAGAGTTGGTTTTATTAGATTCGGAGTTAATATGAAATATATACAAATAGGTGAAATATGGTTAATATACAAGTGAATATTTACAAGCGAATTTGGCTTCTTATTTAATGCAATATGAATACTAAAATGCAGATATTATCAATGCATGAATGAATGCTAATTATGCAATATAAGTGGAAATATGCATCTAATTACTCGGGAACAAAGATCTATTTTCAACTTTTAGAGTGATGAATCGCAGATTCATCAACCCCCTATACTTAAACCTTGCTCGTCCCCGAGCAACTAAAATGAAATGCAAGAGTGAAATGATTTTGGGTTCCACACCAAGGTCATGAACAAAAGTTGAAAATGGAGCTTGACTCGACCTTTGGATTAATTGTGTGGCGGAACGTCATTGGGACCTGAACTTAAAACCTAACAGACTTCAAGTTCCACAAGTCTTCTATTCAAGACGCCTCAACAGTCAGGTCAGAACAAATCCTCAAACGCAAATTTCTGATGACTATGATTCTTACTTGTATTGTGTAAGTGATAAATAGCTCTCCACATCAGAAATGGCTCAGAACCAGCCTCCTCTAACAAGGTAACTCAAATAATCCGGTCTAGTAACTCTTTCCTCGAGGAGCGGGGTATTCCCTTCTAAGTTCAAGTGCGACCAGCTCAAGAGGAGGGGGTAGAGAAAAGAATGGACGGTAGCCAGTGTAGCTACCTATCCCGGGATGCCTGACTAGTGTAGCCAAGTCATCCAACTGCAAACTTCTTGCTAATATACATTCTCCGACATGCAATATATTTTTTTGTTTTTGGCCTGTCTATTTTTTGGAGTTCTTGCATTTTTTTCTTTTTCTTTTTTTTGGAACTATATACAAGGTGCATCATGTACATCAGGAGTTTTTCCTCTTGAGCCAGTAAACAATCCCTCTTTTGAAGCATTATTGCAACCCACAGCGTCCTGACCTCAGACGTCAATACCACCAGACTAAGTTGAGATGCACTACCCTCCCTAGAGGAGGACGGATGTTTCCACCCGTGTGCTACTCTAAGCTAAAGGATTTTACCTCCTCACCACCTCATCAATGAAGAGCTACGTGCATTGTGCTTGTCCAAGTTAGGTCATTGTCTAAAAGAATCATGCGTGTGCACGAGATATTCTACTTAGACTAATCAAGATGACATGTGAATATAGACTGGCGGACTCAAAGAATTAAGTCACTTGACCTGAGAAATCTTAACTCCAGTTCCTATAAGGTTCCTCTGAAATTAAGTAGATTAAGGTCAAATCAAGTCCATCCTCAATATCTACTCATTACTTGGTTCTGAACCCACTAGCTTTTCACCTTGCATATGCAAGATATGCAGATGAGAGGTAGATGACATGCTATGTATATGAATGAAATGCAAGACTCTTTTTCTTTTCAGATGTAGAGATGATGTGCAAGAGTAAATAAGAAGCCTTATTTTCAACACATTTTTTGGTATAAGTATACAACAATTTGTATTATTTACAACAAGTTTTTAGTTTACACATAATATACATAGTATACAAGTTTTTTTATTTTTGTATACATCCTATTTTACAACAAATTTTACAAAAGTATGTTTTACAAGTTTTTATACAAGTATTATACTAAAAAAAATTTCCAATTTCTACCCACCCCGTAATTATTGCATAATATATACAAAAATACGCGAAAATACACGAAAGTACGAGCTATGGGTAAAGTATTTATGTAATATATACACGCCCCCTATACTTAGCGTATGCTATGTCCTCAGAGCACGAAAAGCAATGAAAAAGACATAGCTCGTGCTAAGCGTAGGAGAGCTAAAATTACAAAAGTATAGAAGTCGCTCCGCCCCCCTATACTTAGGCTTTGGCAGCCTAAGTGTAGAAGAAAATCAAAAATGGGGCGGACGAGGTCAAGAGGGGAAATGGATGAGTATATACATGGCGGGCATCGGTCCCCCCTATACTTAGGCTCTGGTCAGCCTAAGTATAAGAAAGGAGTGAGTATGAGGACCGATGTGATATGGAGGATGTACAGTGAATGGATGCGGGTCACCTTTCCCCCTATACTTAGGATCTGGTTATCCTAAGTATAGTCGTAAAATGAAATGATATGAAACCGGGGCGAGTGATTCGAATCACTGGGAAGGGAGGGAGAGAAAATATATACAAGAAAGAATGCGAATATACAAGGATTAAGAAGGTTTGTGACGAACCTTCTTGCGGACGCCAGGAGGTGGATAATATACATATGTGTCGCTATCGGAATCGTCCTCAGATGAATAATAGTGAGGTGTAGGGATCGTCCAACAAGGGTCGACACACGGCTGCTTGCTTAGATATGGCTTGAGAACAGCCGAACTAAGCTCACTCATATAAATCACCTTGTCCGGACCAGATGAGGACTCCTCAGAAAATTCCTTCTCTAGTGTTTTGAAGGAAACTTTCTTAGTCGGTTTTCTAGAACCTGGATCATTGAGAGGGAGATGAGAGCGACGCGCCTTGAGAGGTTCGGGGGAACACCTCGAGCAATCAATTCTCGACTTCCTCTCACTAGATGTCCGACTAGAAGAGGGAGCAACCGTGTTTTTATGTGGGGTCAATTTAGTCTTGGTTGTCTCTTTGAAGGTCCGGGACATGGTGTGGTGCTGACCATGGGTTCCTCATCAGATGAGTCACCATAAAGATTGTAATATTCCTGAATGGTCAGCACACGGCTCGGGAAGGTGCTAGTGGTCCCATTTGGCTTAGCATTACTGGGCTCTTGTGTCGGATCTTCAAAATGGTCAAGGCAATCAACAAAGGGCATGTCCGACTTAATGATAGCTTCTAGTTGTGAGTCCTTCTTAGAAGCTGTCACGGTGGTGGTGCAAGCAGTTCATGAAGTGAAGGTGCGGGGAGTCTCAGATCTAACGGTCGTATGGATAGTCGGTTTCTCAGGTGTAGCAGAGAGGTGGGACTCATTTACCTCTTGACGGTCACGATTGTCAATGGATGTGCGGGTCACCTTAGAGTAAAGTGTATCAAAGAATGGACGAGGTCAGAGTGCTCCCAATGCTGAAAAATCGATCTCCCGAGTCTCGCAATCTATAATCGCCTTAGCTGAGGCTAAGAACGGCTTCCTGAGAATAATCGGAGACTGGGTGAACTCTCCTCGGTGCTCAATGTCAATGACTATGAAGTCTACCTGGAGTAGAGCACCTTGGAAAGTAACGATGACTGAAATATTTCCTCTAGACCGTTTGATGGATCGATTAGCCAACTGAACGATCTCTCTTGACTTTCTGATTGGTCTGAGTTTGAGCTTGTCAAACACAGAGGTCGGGAGGATATTTATCGGTGAGTCATCATCGATTCTTGCATGGGTGAAGATGGTGTCTTTGATTTCACACTCAACTCGGGGCAATCGCTTCACTCTGCGGCTCTTGGCCTTTCTCCCCATCGCCAAGGAGGTGGCCATAGACACTCTGTGTCTCTCAGTCCTTGTTCTCTTAGTACCCGACCTCTGGGGCATTAATTTACTCTTTACAAATCTTTTGAGGTCTGGAAAGTGATCTATGGCCTTTATTAAGGGAAGTTTAAAGATCAGTTCCTTACCGAGTGCTTCCCTTATGACAGGATTCAATTTTTTAGGTCTTTTTCATTTTAAATTTTTATGTGGGTTTTTTATTTTTCAATTTTTTTGGTGTTTTTGATGGGTGAATGATCAGACTCTGGATTAAAGGGTAAGTGGTTAGTAGAAGAGGGAGATAGAATGGACTCCAGCTATACATGATATGTGGGTTCTGATGAACCGCGGCTTTCAACATCAAATCTACTTACTTCCTTTTTCACTTTTATCCCCAGGCTGGCAGAAATTGAATGTAATATTCCCATGACATCTCTCAACTCGTTACCAAATGATTCATTTTTCTTAATAAGTCTTGAGATGTCATCCTCCACAAAATTCTCATGACAAATCATGGGTGAGTTCTGCTCAAGTGGAGGATACTGGTGAGAGATTGGGGTCTCATACTCAACATACCTAGACACTGGCATGTAATGCTGGGTCGAGTCTGGACCATCTAGATGGCAAATATTAGTCGGAGCCTCATTTGATGAAATGGAGACTGATAAGTATATCTCATGAGTCTAATCTTGTGAATGTATAGGCTCTCCGAATGAAGGTTGTTTAATGGAAGCTTGATCACTAAAGTCAATCAAGTCTGGGAAATCACGATGTTCAGGCCTCTCAATTCGGGTTGTTTGATCGACCAAGTTATGCCCTAAGGTCAAGTCGGGATGTGTATATGCTAATTGTTGTATGGTCCCTACTTGAGGTGAGAATGAAGTATGCGGGGGCATATAATTTTGCCAATCATCTATCTCAGAAGTGGCTTGCTCTTCATTCGATTCTTTGATTCCTACAAGCTCTCGAGAGTAAGGACAGTCAGCCCAAGGTGGAATTGGATCCGGAGTGTTAGAATATGGAGTAGGTGAGAAATGCGAAGAAGCGGAGAAGTCAGTCGAAGTTCTGACTTCATAATCGGGTTGAGGTGGAACCGACCAAGGGTAAGGGTCTCCCGTGGCTGGCAGAGGATAAATGGAAGGAGGAAAAGGCAAAGATGAACGGTATATGGTCGAGGAGGAATGACCAGAGGTCACAAGGTATGGAGACCAATATCCCGACATCTTGAAGAGGAAATGATGAATGTAAGTAAGTTCAGGTAGAAAATGTGCGATTACATAGGATAACACACACGAACAGACACAAAGACAAACGCAAGAGCAAACCCTGAGTTCACACTCAACACGGTGAAGGACCCGAAATCGAGTCCGATTGGTCTTGTTGATTTTAAGTGTAAATTTTCAGACAAGTAGCAAAGGTTACGTGGCCTATAGGGAAGTCGGCTAAAAAGCCGGATGCGTCTCCCTTGTTTGACCTGTCGCCTTAGATTCCGACACCCTTCCTTTCTTCGCTCCTATCTGTTGGAAATGCGAGCCCACGGCAAGCCATTATGCAATAAATGTTATTGCAAATATCATTTCCTGATCTGAAATGAAGAATGAATAATTTTCATAATAGGTCCCTTAGTACAATTAGGGTTATGTACCATGGCCATCTTGATGATCATACATCTGTTGATTTAACTAATTGAATCATAGAGGCTGGTGCTTGGATGAATATCTAAAGAGTTAGATAGAGGGCTCATCAAGCACCATCAAATGATTGTTAAGAGATGATCTCCGGCCTGAGTAGGAGATGGCAATCCTTATCTCTAAAGGCCGATATCTAACCGACCTCTTGATGCAGATCCTCTGCATAGGAATAGAGATTCGGAGGTGACAGATTAGTTAGGTCAAAGAGTTGACTTAACGAGATCGAGATAACCGAAGTCCTATATCGTATGCTGTCACGATACAGGCACACATCCTCTGACCGGAGACAGATGTGTTGCTATATGTCTGAGTATGTACATTTGGCAGACCAATAGGTTGATGACCTAACCAAGGTCTATACACCGGCACGCTGGTGTGCATATAAGGGCATATGAGCAATACGATCTCTCAAAGGGATCATACAGGTTCATTTACTAAACCGGAAGACATGAGCTCACTCATGAGATATTGGGAAGAATCAAATTCCGTGCACGGTCATCTCGCTTTGGAAGCTTGACTGAATTTGTAGGTTTGATATATACTTTTGGGAAGTATATGATCAAGACCTAGGTATGATATATGCTTTTGGAAAGTATATGATCGATACCAACTCCCAATGATCGAATGAGAAACTTACTGATAAAAGCATGAAGTAGACAGTATAAAGTTGATCCAATACTTCAGGTTTAATCTGAGTCTTCCAGTATGCAAGATGTACAGGTATTGAGAATACCAGAGGGTGATGTGATCATAAACAATTGTATAACCATGACGCTTCCATTCTTAGGGAGTCATGAAACGGGTCCAGATTTTAGTGACTCCTCTCAGTAGAGTAATAATCTCATCTTAGTCCAAATGTTGGACATTGATCTGAATGTGACTAAGATGCAATAAGAAGATTAGATTTACGGTCTTGATTTAATCAAGTATCTATGGGAGGCCCGTGATCTGGATTTGAGATATGACCTCAATTTCCAAGTCACTATACGTGGAACAATACAATCGCCATGTCCTTATCTCCAAGTATTCGCGGAAAAAGCGCATTATCCTTCAAAGAGTTCGGGATAATTTCATTGTTGATATTATGTATCCAAGTATGGATAATTAAATGTGATTTAATTATCATGAATAATATGAATATGATTCATATCATAAGAGGAGTTATCTAAGATAATTAAATGTGATTTAATTATCAAAGATGTAAATAATGTGAATGTGATTCATATTATTTGGGCACAAGAGAATAGAGATCCAAGATGATTAAATGTGATTTAATTATCATGGATATGAATAATGTGGATAGCAATATCCATATTAGTCATAGATATTATAAATGTGATTTATAATATATAAGAGAGCTATTTGTAATTTACATTTGTTAATTAAAAGTTAATGTGAATTGGATTCACATTGAACATTAAATAGAAAATGTAATTTACATTTTATTTTGGGTTGTGAATATGATTCATAAAATTCCAATGGTATGATTGCAATGTTCACAAAATAAATTGGATTTATTTTTGTGAAATAATTTGAAACAAAAGTTGATGCAAATATTGGAGAAAATCATGAGATAATGTAATCTCATGAAAAAGGAAAAGGAGGCTCCCTTCCTAATGAGGAGAGGGGACGACCACCAAGTCCCTATAGGACTCATGACCGTCCACCCTCCTTATGGAAGGAGGCTTGCCTCCTTTCCTATTTCTCCAGTGGAGATTGATTTGATATAAAATCAAATTATATTTATTGTATATTTGATTTTTATTAAATTAATTATTGTTGTGTTTTTAGCAACAAATCATGACCATTGAAAGAAACACAAATTAATGTAAACCATTGGATTTGTGTTGTCACATGGATTGAGATCCATGGATCCCAAAACCCTAAAAGGAGAGGCACCCCTTTGCTCTTCTTGACACACATAATAGTTGAGACAACAAATCTCTCTCTCTCTCTTTCTCTCTCTCTCCCTCTCATGGCCATCCACCATGGATGACCTAGAGAGGTTCTCCATCACCGCAGCATCGTCGTTATGTTGCCCGATGGTTTGCTCGTGGATCTCCGTCTCCTTCGGTGCGCCCCGCTCATGAAGAAGACATCATATCTCGTGTGTCGAGATCAGGAGATCCGCCGCTTGGATCATCAACATGGATTGCGAGAAGCACGCGGTTCATCCCCGCGCTCGCAAGCGTCTCCTCCGATGGATCGGACTTGAGACAGGAGGTCTCTTTGCTTAGAGACTCGATCGCAACCACGCTTGAAGAGGTAACCCTAATGCTTGTTTGTGATTTAGACGAAACGATCCGAGAAGTGTTCTTGGATCTTGTGGTTTCGTCACATGAAAAAATTTTAATTTCCGCTGCATAGAACAACTAGTACGACTAGTCGTTCTCCGTCGTATCCGATACGACGATCACGCTTCCATGATGCGCTTGAGGATCTAACCATATCCTTCAAGTTGTATCAGAGCGTTAGGTCGATGGTTTCGAATATGATTCGCAAACCGAGGACGACTTGCGTTCGTTAAGGTCGCGAAAGTTTTTTATCGCATTTGATTTCGCAGATCTGTTTAGTAAATAATTTCGGCCATGTTTAAAATGTTTAAGCACGAATTATTTACTTGGATTTTATTCCTCATTAAATAAGGAAATCATAGGATCTGAGTTTGCGTAAATCGGATTTCGTATGCTCAAGACATGGTTATTTTAATGAACATGTATGCACTGTTGCGGGAACTGCAGATCTTAACATTATTAAATAATTAATTATTGTTATGATCCGCCTCGAAATGCATGAAAAATCACTTGGGTTCTGTCCTAAATCAAGTTAGCAATCTTTAAAAATTGATTTTGTCTAATTTGGATTTAAATCGATTGAGATATATTAATTTTAGTGAGTAGGGGTCACTACTAAAATTGCAGTCCTAATCTAAAACCAAGTGATTGTCAATTAGTGAAATTAATTGTTAATTTCGTGTAATAATCATGAAAAATATTTGTGAAATATTGGAAGATGATTATATACTTAATTGACTTGGCCTCAACCAATTAATTGATTAGATTTGATCTAAATCTTAATTGGAAACACAATCATCAAACTTGATGCTTGAATAGGATTGGGAATTGGTGTAGCAAATTTCCTTACAATAAAAAATCTTTTGATTATTACTATATGGTATAATTTCGGTTGAAAAACCGATGATCATCTCAAGTACAAATTGATATATCTGGCATTATCCTTTCCCGAGGTGGATATGGTGTCTAGTCGGAGAGCATTGGGGTTGCGGGTTGCAACGTATGTGGTCCATCCCACTCTCGTCGTTACTGGCCATGACAACGGGTAGGGACTATATAATGCCGGAGAAGATCAAGGTGTATTTTTTAATTATTAAAATTCGAATTAATACGTATTTTGAGATATTACCATATATATATATTCAAGTAAAAATGATCAAGTTTGTTGATTGAATTGGATTTATAATTAATTTAATATGATTAAATTGATTATTTCCAATTGAGACACTCTATTATGAATAGAGTTATTATTTCCATTGGAAGAATTATTTATATGAATGTGATTCATGATAATAAATTAAAATTTGAATATGATATGGAGGATCACATAAGTGATATACATGGTCTCCCGTCAAGGAGAAGAGTTCCGTCGCCAGATATTGTATGTAGGAGACGCCTGTCCGAAGTGATAGCTCCTGCATACGATCCATTTGGATCGGGCTCTTCGCTTCTCCAAAGAGTAAGGACGTATGCGTAGTGACCCCGATATCGGATCCTCATATTATTGGGGCGATATTGGATTGCGCATAGCGAGTTGTATTCCTGTTGACGGTTGGTTCAATTAATGACGGGTCAACATCGTCTTAGGGGTGGTGGGCCTGGGTGTTAAAGACCAAATTGGGAGATGCAAGTTGGACTTGGAAGGCGGAATGTGTTCCCGCTTCTTTTTATCCGAGTTGCAGATTCTCATATTATTGGGATGTAACAAAGATAAGGAAGGAGATCCCAGATCTTGTTTGAGATATAATGGTAAGTATATCTCTTACATTGAAAGTGATTAAGGGAATGAACTTTCAGTGTTGACAAGGCAAGACAACTTTGATATAAAAATTCCTAAATCAAAGTAAAATATGTATATATATAAATATGTACACTTATGCAAATTTCTTATTTCAGATAATCCTTCATTAAAACCCACTCAATGATATACTCAATAATAACCAGTAAAATATCATGGATTGGACTCATGATCCAGATATTGTATTTGCAGTTGGACACATAATGTATGTGGTTGCAATGTACAAGCTTCCTCATAATATTGAGGAATGACAATTAAATAGATAATAGGACTACAACCCTAGGGTTTGTGTGTCTCTATAGTCTTGATCTCATCGGATGTACTTTGGAAGTGACA
The DNA here is from genome assembly GCA_037367405.1 of Ottelia alismoides. NCBI lineage: Eukaryota > Viridiplantae > Streptophyta > Magnoliopsida > Alismatales > Hydrocharitaceae > Ottelia > Ottelia alismoides. The sequence continues at coordinate 114,306 of JAZKJV010002807.1, read as the reverse complement.
TGTCGATGATGATCATAATTGTCAATTAATCCTTATAAAATCTAAGAAGATGTTCTGGCATACATATGTGCTCTCAACATTTAATCATGAATGACATGGTTCTCTGCATCATGCAGAATGGTGGCTCCATAAGAGATGATGTATTCAAATTGCTTGAATACCTACCTGAACCAATATTTTAAGGTCTAGATGGATGTAGACATGATGAATGTCATCATTTTACTGTCTATACTCTAGTCATTCATGAAGCTTCATAATATTCATATTGTATGAATTTAATGAGGCATGTATAAATGTTGAAATACTCTTACATTGAATTTAACATAAGAGATCCTTAGTCTTAAGCAATGGTTGCTTATAGATAAAGGGAGCATAGTGGAAGCATGGGTTGGACCCAAGTGAGAAGTATAGTCAAAGAGTTGATTGTACTTCTGTGACTTTCATATGACATCCAAGGAGTTGGATGAATGCCAATACTGCAATAAGTTGATGTGTTGATAGTTGACTATCAAGTCTGTCTAGAATCCTTAGAGACGGACTCAGATAGAGCATCAGAATAATCTACATATAAATCATTGAAATTGACTTGCTTAAAGTCTTGTAATCGTATCTCAATCTTCTACAACACTTGCAATGGGTTGCATTTGTTTTAGAAGACTAGAAAATTTGATCTTCAAGTTTGATAGTCATTCACATAGATATTGATGCAATTGTTGCAACAATATCTAATGGATTGAGAGACTTCATAATTTCAGTAGGAGAGCCCTTAGTCTTAGAGAATGTCTCTATGACCTGGATATTAGAATACATTCATTATTTATTTCTAAATGTTGGAAATAAACATGAATTCTGAGATAGAACTATCATAAAGAGTTATGATGGAGATATTTCAGATAGTAATCTAAAATCTAGTGGAGTCTACTAAATTAAAAAATTAATGAATGGTTCATTAACATTTCTAAATACTGAAACTAAACCTTAAGATCAATAGGAGGATGAAGATCATTTGACAATGATCTAGCATCAAGCCTTGGACATTTGTCTATTGATTTGATCAATAGACTAGTAAGAGATGAAACTTTAGAATGTCTAAAATTTCAAAACTTACATACTTATGAATATTGTATTCAAAGTAAAATGTCCAATACACCCTTCTTTGGGAATGGTGTAAGATGTCAAGGTATTCAGAATTTCATGCATATTGATGTATGCGGATCATCTATATCATAGTAAACATTATGGATATATGATATCTATTGATGATTATGTATGATATGATATTTCTTCTCTTCACTTAGAAACCTTTGAAATGTTCAAAGATTTCACATATTTTTGGTCCACAACCAAAGTTTCAAGGAAGATAAAATGAATTTGATCTAATCTAGGTAGCTTGTACCTGTTAGATGAATTCAAAGAATACCTTATGAAGATATAAATATCATTTCTATCTCAATCCTCCTATCACACCTTGACTCAATAGAGTTCTAGGGAGATACAATTGGATCATGTGTGACATGATCTTATCAATGATGAATTTTAGCATAATTATCTCTTAGATTCCAGGTATATATGTGTAGTAGATACTACAATGTATATCCTTAAAAATTTTCCATGCATTACGGAATCTAGCACTTGAGAGTGCTGCTTCATTAGGAAAATAAAGGATGGTATCAGATACCTACTTTATGACCTTGAGATTCTTAAAATATCTCATCTCTGAGAATGTGATTCTTAGAGGTTGAGACTCTTGAGAATCAAGACGAAAATGAAATGTAGGAACTCATTTAATCTTGAGAAGATAATGAGGATCCTGAAATTGGAAACTAAAAGTACAATTAAAGATGAAACACTAAAACCTCTTCAAATGAGTTTGAGGAAGGATTCCATGTGTCAGAGAAATCTGACAATGATCGAACTTCAAGTGATGAAGCTTCTGAAGATCATAGCATGGATAGATCATAGCATGGATGTTAGCAATAAAAGTCTAATGTAGACTTCATATACAAGTGTTGTATATGGACCCTCGATGATCCACCTATATGGGTAAGACCTGTAAAGGTGTAAATGGATCTTCAAGAGAAAGGGAACCAGATGAGAAGGTAGAGACCTTCAAAGCACGGTTCGTAGCCATGAGCTACACACCAGAAGAGAAGATATTTCTTGTAATGAGACTTGCTCTTCGGTGACCATGCTTAAAATTATCAGAATATTGCTAACCCTGGCTGCACAACTTGACTATTGCATCTTCAAGATGTAAGTCAATATTGCATTCCTCTATAAATATCTCTCTGAGGATATTCACATGAAGTAGCCCTAGGGCTTCATGGTTGAGGAAAGCAAGGTGTGCAAGCTAGAGAGCTCCATCTATGGACTCAAATAAGCTTCTTGAAGTTGGACCATAAGATTTAATGAAATTATAAATGTTATGATTTCAGATAGAATCTTTATGAGCCATGTGAAGCTTAGTGGGAGTGCCTTTTGTGTTCATCGTGCTAAATGTAGATGATATCCTAATCATTTAAAATGATATAAGGATAATAATGAGTGTTTTATTATCTGATTGTTCCATAACTTGAGATACGATCTCAAGGATACCTCTTGGATCTTAGTTCTGAAGGTGTTCAGTAGCAAAGCGAAGAGGGTATTGGGACTGTCACATTAGTAGTACACCTAAGACATATTCCATTTTCTTTGGAAAATTTCAAGAAAGGCTTACATCCCTTAAGATATGGTTCTGACCTGTCTAAAGAGATAGCACCGCAAAGAGTTGAGGAAGTGAATGCTAGAACTACTTGCACTTCTGCATTAGTTACGAGAAGCTGAGTGTATGCTAGATGTGTACAAATACCAGATGTCTGTCGTAGTGGGAGTAGTAAACTGTTACTAATCCTACTATAGAGATAAAACACTTGATTGCAGTAATAACAAAATCTTCATATATGACAAGACCTTTGAGATAGTGATCTCAAAGTCTTATCTTCAAAAGTTTAAGACCTTGTAGATAGTGATCTATAAGGGTCTTAAATCTAGATACCTTTGGAGATAGAGATCTTCAGAAATAAGGGTATTCTGATAAGGATTATGGAAATACTGATTACAATAATTATTAAGTTGTAGTGTCAAGGACACTGTAACTAACTAGATTGAGTATTGGTTGCATGAGATGCAACATTCGCATTAAATGCGAGCACTGTTACTGGGGATATGCAAGTGCTGTAAAAGGACTTGGCGTAGTCTCGCAGAAACAGAGTGACTGATCAACTTACCTATCTATTTTCTAAATAGCCTATGATTGTCACATGAGTGTAGGTTTAAATGATTAGCCCATCAATGGCTCTTTGGGCTAGTGGGAGATTGTTGGAAATGCGAGCCCACGGCGAGCCATTATGCAATAAATGTTATTGCAAATATCATTCCCGGATCTGAAGTGAAGAATGAATAATTTGCATAATAGGTCCCTTAGTACAATTAGGGTTATGTACCATGGCCATCTTGATGATCATACATCTGTTGATTCAACTAATTGAATCATAGAGGATGGTGCTTGGATGAATATCTAAAGAGTTAGATTGAGGACTCATCAAGCACCGTCAAATGATTGTTAAGAGATGATCTCCAACCTACGTAGGAGATGGCAATCCTTATCTCTAAAGGCTGATATCTGACCGACCTCTTGATGCAGGTCCTCTACATAGGAATAGAGATTCGGAGGTGACAGATTAGTTAGGTCAAAGAGTTGACTTAACGAGATCGAGATAACCGAAGTCCTATATCGTATGTTGTCACGATATAGGCACGCATCCTCTGACCGAAGACAGATATGTTGCTATATGTCTGAGTATGTACATTTGGCAAACCAATAGGTTGATGACCTAACCAAGGTTTATACACCGGCGCGCTGGTGTGCATATAAGGGCATATGAGCAATACGATCTCTCAAAGGGATCATCCAGGTTCATTTACTGAATCGGAAGACATGAGCTCACTCATGAGATATTGGGAAGAATCAAATTCCATGCACGGGCGTCTTGCTTTGGAAGCTTGACTGAATTTGTAGGTTTATATATACTTTTGGAAAGTATATGATCAAGACCTAGGTATGATATATGCTTTTGGAAAGTATATGATCGATACCAACTCCCAATGATCGAATGAGAAACTTACTGATAAAACCATGAAGTAGACAGTATAAAGTTGATCCAATACTTCAGGTTTAAACTGAGTCTTCCATTATGCAGGATGTACAGGTATTGGGAATACCTGAGGGTAATGTGATCATAAACGATTATATAACCATGACGCTTCCATTCCTAGGGAGTCATGAAACGGGTCTAGATTTTAGTGACTCCTCTCAGTAGAGTAATAATATGATCTTAGTCCAAATGTTGGACATTGATATGAATGTGATTCAGATGCAATAAGAAGATTAGATTTACGGTCTTGATTTAATCAAGTATCTATGGGAGGCCCGTGATCTGGATTTGAGATATGACCTCACTTTCCAAGTCACTATACGTGGAACAATACAATCGCCCTGTCCTTATCTCCAAGTATTCGCGGAAAAAGCGCATTATCCTTCAAAGAGTTCGGGATAATTTCATTGTTGATATTATGTATCCAAGTATGGATAATTAAATGTGATTTAATTATCATAAGTAATATGAATATGATTCATATCATAAGAGGAGTTATCTAAGATAATTAAATGTGATTTAATTATCAAAGATGTAAATAATGTGAATGTGATTCATATTATTTGGGCACAAGAGAATAGAGATCCAAGATGATTAAATGTGATTTAATTATCATGGATATGAATAATGTGGATAGCAATATCCATATTAGTCATAGATATTATAAATGTGATTTATAATATATAAGAGAGATATTTGTAATTTACATTTGTTAATTAAAAGTTAATGTGAATTGGATTCACATTGGACATTAAATTGAAAATGTAATTTACATTTTATTTTGGGTTGTGAATATGATTCATAAAATTCTAATGGCATGATTGCAATGTTCACAAAATAAATTGGATTTATTTTTGTGAAATAATTTGCAACAAAAGTTGATGCAAATATTGGAGAAAATCATGAGATAATGTAATCTCATGAAAAAGGAAAAGGAGGCTCCCTTCCTAATGAGAAGAGGGGACGGCCACCAAGTCCCTATAGGACTCATGACCGTCCACCCTCCTTATGGAAGGAGGCTTGCCTCCTTTCCTGTTTCTCCAATGGAGATTGATTTGATATAAAATCAAATTATATTTATTGTATATTTGATTTTTTATTAAATTAATTATTGTTTTGTTTTTAGCAACAAATCATGACCATTGAAAGAAACACAAATTAATGTGAACCATTGGATTTGTGTTGTCCCATGGATTGAGATCCATGGATCCCAAAACCGTATAAAAGGAGAGGCACCCCTTTGCTCTTCTTGACTCACATAATAGTTGAGACAACAAATATCTCTCTCTCTTTTTCTCTCTCTCCCTCTCATGGCCATCCACCATGGATTATCTAGAGAGGTTCTCCATCGCCGCGGCATCGTCGTTATGCTACCCGATGGTTTGCTCGTGGATCTCCGTCTCCTTCGGTACGCCCCGCTCGTGAAGAAGACATCGTATCTCGTGTGTCGAGATCAGGAGATCCGCCGCTTGGATCATCAACACGGATTGCGAGAAGCACGCGGTTCATCCCCGCGCTCGCAAGAGTCTCCTCCGACGGATCGGACTTGAGACAGGAGGTCTCTTTGCTTAGAGACTCGATCGCAACCACGCTTCAAGAGGTAACCCTAATACTTGTTTGTGGTTTAGAAGAAACGATCCGAGAAGTCTTCTTGGATCTTGTGGTTTCGTCACATGACAAAAATTTTAATTTCCACTGCATAGAACAACTAGTACGACTATTCGTTCTTCGTCGTATCCAATACGACGATCACACTTCCGTGATGCGCTTGAGGATCTAACCATATCCTTCACTATCCCAAGATGATGGATTCAAAGACCATGCCTCTATCTACCTGCAAGCAGGCGGAGGTTGACAAGGCTGGAACTTCTCCCCGAAGGGTTACTAGCAACTTGTCGCGGAGTACCGCTGGTTCACCCCTAACTACCTGTAAACAGGCGGAGGCTACTTGATACTAGTCGATGAACCTAAAAATATTCAACTTGTGATATTTGTTAGGATCAGTTGGAACGTGATATGGAAGGCGGGGATTTGGGCTCTGCCTTAAGGTGTTCACACACACTCAAGTACCCTCACTCAACCTGAAAACAAGGTCGGGGTTACTCTCCCGCAAACAAGGGTTAATTTTAGTCAAAATTTTTTGGTCCAATTCAATTAGCAGTCCCGATTTTAAAGATTAGTTGTCACTGATATTAATCCACACAAGCAATCACGTCTACCGTCCAGTCCCAATTCCTTTATCCTAGGTTAGAAAATCGAGATAGAGAGAGAATCGGAAAAAGTCGATGCAATCGAGAAAACGATGATGAATGCTCGAGTAAGAATACTTACAGTGCCTCCAGCTCTCTACAATGCAGGATGCAAGACTGAATTGAAATTTTACACTAAATGAATGCAATTGATGAAAAGCCGCTCCTAGACATGCAGTTTTATTAGCGAGTGAAGCACAAGTTCAATTTGACTAGATCTGCGGTCTAAGTGCGTCTTTTAAGTGATGTGTGGTCCTAAAAGATTACAAGCACAAGCAAACCCTAGAGTGGCTCGAGGAGCCTCTAGTGCAAGTCAAGTCTAAAAATTCAACCCACACAGCAGATGGGACACAGTTCCACTATGTTTACACACGCGACAACCCAAACGGGAACCGCTGTAAATGCAGATACTCTTTGTTTTACAAGTTAAGAAAAAAAATCTTCTTGGCGTCTCAACAACCGACATGATCCAAGAATAGTCGGCCTCCGATGCACTTTGAGATGCGTCGACTTCAAGAAAGCTACTCCAAGTCCAACGGGCCCTCGCACAAAAAGATAGAAATTATGTCAGAAAGAGGTATATACAGAAATGGTCAGAAAAACAATTAAATAAAAAATGGGTAATTACGATGCGGCTCGGGGGTCAGACTACCCGAGTGAATAGAAAACGTAAATCTAATTTTCTAAAGTGATCCTAAGCCGTTTGCCTCCCCGGCAACGACGCCATTTGACAGATCGCAGACTACCCTTGTTAATGTTGTCGAATTGACGTGTACGCTGCAGACGGATAGATCCGCGTCGATCAAAAATTAACCGCACGGATTGATTAAATCATCGAATGAATTAACGTGCGCTTTTATGTTTGTTTAGCCTGGGCAAGCCCCAGGGTCGACTCAAGGAGGCAAAGGAACAACTCGGGATCAAGTTAGATGAATTATATTGCGGTTTTCCAAGAGAGAATTTTTTTGTAATTTTTTTATGCAGTAAAAATACCAATGCACAAATGCGGTTGAATTAGGTTGTTAAGAAAATCAACAACTCAGCCAAATTTAATTTTAATGTGAAATTAATCCAAACTTCACCAAATTCTATTTTTCCTATAAACATAATCCAACAACGAATGCAAAATGTATTTTTTTAGAATTTTTGGATTTTATGCAATTTGCACAACGACTGCAACTTGCAACAACTAATCCAACAACGAATGCAAAATGCACAAATGAAAAATGCAAATGTTTTTAGGGTTTTTATGCAATTTTTCGTGCAAATTATATGCAACAATTATGAAAACATTACTGGGAGATAAACATGATGAAATGAAGCTACACTAATATTTTTGGAATTTTCGGATACTTTTTGATTTTTTATGAATATTTTACTGAAAACAGAGCGACTGAGGGTATTTAATTTCTAATAAATCCACGAAGTTAAATATCTACGAAGTTAAATTATCCAAAGAATGAATTATCTAAGATAGATATTTCAATAAGGAATCAAAGAGAATCAAAAATTTTCAAAAATATTATTCGTGGATTTAACTAAATCATTTACAAAAATTGCTCTACAATTTATTTTATGTAGAAGACAACTCCGATTTGGATGAAATTTGGACGGTAATTAAAAAGCACACTAAGATACATCATTCACAATTTTTTCACAATTTTTGGAGCAACAAATATGACTGTGCGAATTTCAGAGCAAAAATGGATAAAATATCATTAATTTTCAATATCTGTTTTTTAATAAAATATCTAATGCTCACAAAAATGTAAATAAATAGCCAGGAGATAAAGAATTAGTTGATCATCAACATGCTATTTTTCATTGAATAAAAACATGTAAATGACTGTCCAAATTAATGCTCAAAGGCATGGGTGTCTTTGCAATTACTGAAATGAAACAATAAACAAATAACTTGTGCAGAGGGGCACTTCTTTACGGGTGAAATATGCAAATGTACCAAAAATAAAATAAACGAAAATAAACCTCACCCAGAACGTGGGTTTTGAACCTACACCTAGGGCACGCAAGAGGGGCGGTTGCTGGAGGAAGTGGAAGGGCGGCGCGCCTGCGGTTGGCCGCGCGACGAGGGGCCGCGGAGTGGCTGCACGCGGATGCGCGGGGCGACGGTGCGGAGCTCGGCGGCGCGCCGCGCGATGGAGAGGTGGGTTGTGGGCGACGCTCGAGCTGCGTGAGGGAGGGCGCGCCACGCGTCGCGGGCGGCGCAGGCGCTGGAGCGGGCCGGTGAAGGACGGGCGGCTTAAGAGGCAGCGTCGCTTGCGGGCGTTGGCTGAGGTCGGCGGGGCACGATCGGTTGGTGAGGGGTGGAGGCGCGCGCTTGGAGGGCGGAGCGGGGAGTACTGCATGGGAGATGGATCTAGAGGTCGGGCGCCTGGTGAGGTCGTAGGCGGCGCACGGTTGCTGCAATCGCGGGGCGTACGGAGGTCCAGGGGGCTGGCGTGAGGTGCGGAGAGGTGGTACCAGCCGGTGCGGCGGCTGCGGCTTGGATGGTTGCGCGCTGCCGGTGGGCTTGCCACTGCGTCGGGGCTGTGGTGCTGGAGGGCGGGCAGCGGCGTGCGGCGCACGCACGACGGTGATGGCGGCTACAGCTCCAGCTTTTTTTTGTATTTTCTTTTTTTGCAAATTTTTTTGTTTGTAAATAGTAGATAGTAAATGCAATATAGAAAGGTGTGTGATGGTGATTGAAGTGGTAGTGTTTGAATAAAATTATGGTGAAAATGTGATGAAGATGCACAGAAAAACAATAGATGTTGGATAAAGAAAATGAAATGAAAAGATAGGATAGAGAATTTACCTGTGGTTCGCCGAAGTGGAGCTGCGGTGTGTGGCTTCCGGTTGTGGCCTCGAGGAGATGGTGGTCTCCGAAGCTTGGGCAAGTCCGATTGGAATCTCACGACGCGACAATGGTGAAGCCGCGGATCTCGCCTGAAAGGTTGTCGTCACTCAACTTGTCTCCTTCAGCTGTCACCTGTAGGTTGATGTGGCTCGACCTTTCTTCTCTCGAATCGGCAGATGATGAACAATGGAGGAGTGGATGAGATTATAAAGAGGAGAAGGGAAGTTAGAAAAGAGGTGGAAAAGATTGAGGGATGGTGGAGGGAGTGGTGACTTGGAGTGGGGAAGAAGAAAGGAAGTGGTAAAAGGGAGATAAATAATAATATAATAATACTATAATATAAATAAAATAAGAAGGCTACTAAAAATAACAATAATTACATAATAATAATTAAAATAATAAAATCCGAAAATAATAAAAAATAAATCCGAAAATACAGAAAATGGGGTGACATATGGCGGCTCCAGGAGCTGCCACATGTCGCTCTTAGAAAATTCAAAAATTAAATGTAAAAAAAAGAAATAACAAAAGGGATTAAATCAAAAAGTGGTCAACGCGAAAGTTGCTCGTCTCAACGAGATCTACAACTTTCGTGAAGGGTCGAAAATCAAATTAAATCATCTATACAAAATGTATTTTTGGGTGGTACCTTACATGTATAAAATACCACATTTTTGTCTTTTGCATTTTTTGTCTTTTTCAAATGAGAAAAATTAAAATAAATCTAGATAAACTATGAAAAGAATATTTACAACTTAATCTAATTTTTTTGGATTTTTAATAATGAAAAAAATAAAAGAAGGGCAAAACGGTCAATATGTACAATATACAAAAGGGGCCCAAAACCCAAGTTTTGCATACGAGCTCCGATTTTAATGAAATTGGTCTTGTTTCGAAGGTTTCTGAATGTATATTACTTTAAAAGTAAGTAGACCTAAGTCAAAGGCTGTATGAGAGAGATATGCACATTTTAAGGTTCATGATTTCAAACTTGGGTTGGGGTTTTATTAGGTAATTTTACAAGTTAGTATTTTTTTTTTTGATATTTTTTTTAATTAGTGTTAGTCATATATACACAATAGAGTTGGTTTTATTAGATTCATAGTTAATATGAAATATATACAAATAGGTGAAATATGGTTAATATACAAGTTAATATTTACAAGTGAATTTGGCTTCTTATTTAATGCAATATGAATACTAAAATGCAGATATTATCAATGTATGAATAAATGCTAATTATGCAATATAAGTAGAAATATGCATCTAATTACTCGGGAACATAGCTCTATTTTCAACTTTTAGAGTGACGAATCGCAGATTCATTAATCCGCGGAGCTCCGCTCCGCGTCACGAGTTCCCCATTGAGCTCGCATTACTTCTCCGATTTTTATTTCGCCAATCGAATCGAGGCGACGACAGCGTAGCTGCTCCATAAATCCGGTGAAACTTTCTCTCTTTTGTATATAAACATATTTTGAGAACCCGTCGCCACGTGCACCAGCGCCGCTCGCCTACAGCCCCGCCAATGGCGCCCCCCAGCTAGTCACCGCCTCAGAGCGGCGCGCTCCACGTGTAGCCACACGCGCAGGTGCGCCACCGCCGGTCGCGTCACCCCTGTCGCTGGCTCCCTTCGCCCCTCCCACCGTCAGCGCTGAAAGCCACGCAACCCACGGTCGCCTGCCTCCGCCCTCAGTGTTTCTCCCTCCTCCGCGCGGCCTGCCACACCACCGCCGACCGCACCTCCCAGCGCCCCGCCTTCCGCCACGGCTAGCAAGCCGCCGCCGCTGAGCCATCGTACCCTAACCCACCATAGGGTATGGAGAGAAGGTCATTTTTTTATTATTTTATGTAAAAATTGCATCTTTTGTATTTTTTGTTTTTGCAATTACAAATAGTTCCTCGTACATGTTTACTTCTGTTCATGTTTAATTCTGTTTTGCACGGACATCCCTTTGTTTATGAATTAATTTGGACATCAATTTTGCATCTTTTATTCAATGAAAAATAGCATGATGTTGAGAAACAAATTGTCTACCATCTGAGTATTTGTTAATATTTTTGGGAGATATTGTGAATTAACTAAAATTGTTTAATTGAAAATCTGCACATTTTACTCAGTTTGTGCTCTTAAATTCATATCTCGCTCACTATTGCTCCAAAAATTGCACAAAACTTTGAGATGATGCCTTGAAATGTATTTGAATTAATATCGAAATATTTTTTAAATTGGAGTTCTCATATGCCTACAATAAATTGTGGAGTGTTTTTGGTAATTGATTTTTAATTAAATCCACACATCATATTTTTGAGAAATTTAAACTCTCTCGGATTCCTTATATAAATATCATCGTGAGATAATTTACACTCTGGCTATTTGAGTTTCTAGACTTATTAGGAATTAATTACTCACTGCCACTCTTTTTCCATTAAAATATTCCATAAAAAATTCATATTTTATCAGAAAATTCCAAAAAATATTATTGTAGTATTCTTGCATCATGTTTTCATTCCATTAAATTTTTCATGATTTTCTCTTACTGTTTGTTTGAAAAATTACAAAAAAAATCCATAAAATTTGTGCATTTTTAATTGTTACATTTTATCCCATAAAATTCCAAAAAAGGTATCTTGCATTCATCACTAGATTAGGATTCTAGGAAAAATATAACTTGGCTAAATCGGACTTATTTTGTATTCAAATTAATTTGGCTAAGTTGTGTGATTTCTTAGTAACTTAATTCACTTGCATTTCCATTCTTTTTTCATAAAAAAATATAAAAAAATATCTGCACTAGAAATCTACATCTTAATTTTTTAATTAACTCCAAAGTTGTTCCTTTGCCTCCCTGTGTTCGACCTCTGACTTGTCCAGGATATAAATTAAAGCCGAGACACTCTTCACGGAGATCTTCTCTCACTTTTGACTGATTCTCTAAGTACACATACTACAACGTACCCAAATTATATCACGTATTTAGTGACTCGTCAGATGGCGTCGTTGCCGGGGAGGCAAACGGCTTAGGGAGTAATTTAAAAAGTTGGATTTAGATTTTTCACTTACTCGGGTAGTCTGACCCCCGAGCCAGTTGTATTTAATCCATTTCCTCTCAATTATTTCTCTTCATATTTTTGTATATATTTGTTTTTATCTATCAAATATAAATTTCATTTTCCTTGCGAGGTCTCGGTGGACTTGGAGTGCATTGAAGGTCGACGGGCGTGACACGCGCCGACTATTGAAGAGCGAGGATAATTAATTTATCTTCGAGAGAAATTTTTATAAATTTTTGTAATTATTATGTTATAATAATTTAGATAATTTCTTCTTTACAACGGCTCTTATTTGAGAGCTCGTGCTTGTATCAGGATTGGACTTTTGACCCTCTCGTGGTCGTATGGTTGATTCACGTAGATAGGACTTGTACTCGCGGCTGTTAGAGCATATTTTTATTAGAATACTTTTATTGCTTGTGCTCATAATTTTTGGGACCACACATCACTTTTAACGAGACGTACTTAGACCGCAAGACTATTAGACAAATTTAACTTGTTCATCACTCGCCAATAGAACTGCCTGTGTAGGAACGGTTTTCTCGTTAGCATTCATTTAGTATAAAATTTCAATTCTGCCTTGCATCCCGCATGTAGAGCGCGAGGATCACTGTAAGTCTCCTGAACTGAGCATGCATCATTGATTTCACTATTTGCATCGGTTTTTCTCGTCTCCCTCCCCTTAGTTTTTGAAACTTAGGTTAAAAGAAAATAGGGACTGATCGTTAGGCGTTCTTTGTTTGGTGGACTAATCAAGTGATAACCAAACTTAAAATCAGGACTGCTTATCAGAGTTGACCAAAAAACCGACTAAAACTAACACTTGTTTTGGGAGAGCAAAATCCTCATTGTATGCTTGGCTATTGTGATTGTTGAGAGATGAGGACACATCCCTAAGATAGTGCCCAAAACTTACTTTTAAGCCTTACGTAATTGGACTTATATATTGTTTTATCACCTAATTAAAATTGAAAAGATAAATGGTCGGACTTTTACTACCATCACTGTGTTGAGTAGGTGAACACAGGGTTTGCTCTTATGTTTGTTTGTTTTTGTATTATTCGGTGCACTTGCACGCTTTCTTCCTCGATCCTCTTTCTTTTCCCATATCAATTCCAAGATGTCAGAATATTGGTCATCATATATAACTCACTCTTTTTCGACCATATTCCAATCATCTACACCCTCTTATTCCTTCTCATACCCACACTCCGACCACGAATTCAGAACTTTGACTAATTTCTCTACTTCTTCGTCCTTCTCACCTACCCCACATTCTTACACCCCTGACCCACAACCACCCTGGATTAACTTACCATATTCTTGTTCGCTTGCTAGAATGAAGGAACAAATCAAAGAGCAAGCCACTGCTGAGATGAATGATTGGCAGAATCAGTTACCCCCTGATACCTCATTTTCACATCGAGTTGGGACCGAACGACAATTGACATATTCACTCCCTGACTTAACCTTTGGGTACAACACGGTCAACCAAACAAATCGAATAGAGAGGCCTACACTACACGATCATCCTGACTTGATTGACCTGAGTAATCAAGCTAACATTTACCAAACTTTATATCATCCATTAGGAGAGCCGACATGTACAAGGGATTCGATTCATGCGACCGATCTACAGACCCCTGTCTACTGACTCCACCTTATGAGGCTCCGACCAACATCTGTCATACAGAAGGGCCATACTCAACCCAACATTACACGCCCGAGTCAATGTGTGTTGAGTATAAGAGCCCGAGTTCTCAACAATATCCTCCAATTGCGCAGACTTCTCTCATTAGGTGTAATGAGAACTTATTCGAGGATGACATTTGTAGACCGATCAAGAGTCCAGGTAGGAATGTGATAGATTTTGAGGATTGAAATTTGAAAACCTGGAAGACACCGGATTGACCACACGTCATGTACAACTGGAGTCCCTTCTACCTCCCTCTTCTACTAACCACTTTTCCTCAAAACTTGAGTTTGTACATTCTCTTATTCCTCCTTCACCTATCAAAAAGACCAAAAAAATGGAAAAACTGAAAATATCATAAAAATTAAAAAAGGAAAAGATCTAAAAAATGGATCATGTAGTTAGGGAAGCACTAGATAGAAAATTGATTTTTGAGATTCCCTTAATAATGTCCATTGAACACTTTCTCGACCTTAAAATATTTGTGAGAAGTAAATTGATGCCTAAAAGGTCGGGCAATAAGAGAACAAGGACTGAGATACATATAGTATCTGTGGCCACATCTTTGATGATAGGGAGAAAAACCAAGAGCCGCAGAGTGAAGCGGTTGCCTAGATTTGATTGTGAAATCAAAGGCACCACCTTCACCCATGTAAGAATCAATGATGACTTATCTATTAATATCCTCCCGACCTCCGTGTTTACCTAGCTCAAACTCGGATCTGCCAATAAGTCAAGAGAGATCATTCAGTTGGCTGATCGGTGCATTAAACGGTCGAGAGGAGCCATTTCAGTCATCGTTACTTTCCAAGGTGCTCTATTGGAGGTGGACTTCATGATCATGGACATTGAGCACCGAGGAGAGTTCACCTAATATCCGATCATTCTCGGGAAGTCATTCTTAGCCTTGGCGAAGGCAACTATAGATTGTGAGACTCGGGAGATCGATTTCACTGCATTGGGAGCACTTCGACCTCACCCAATCTTTGAGGACACACGATATTCCAAGGTAACACGTAAAGTCATAGACCATCGTGACCTTCGAGAGACAGTTGAGCCCCATCTCTCTACTACACCTGAGATACCGACTGTCCAGACGACCATTGGTTCAGAGACTCCCTACACCTCCACACCGCCCACTGCTTGCACGACCACCGCGATAACTTCTAGAGAGGACTCACAACCAGAAGCTGTCCTTGACTCAGACACGATCATTTCTTATTTCCTTAACTTTTTAGATGATCTGACTCATGAGACGATCAATGCCAAGCCAACTGAGAACAATATGCCTTACCAGAGACGTGTGTTGACCCTGCAGGAGTATTACAATGCATATGGTGACTCATCTGATGATGAACCTCTAGTCAGCACCTCACTACATCCACAACCTACACCAAAAGAGACAACTGGGACCAAATAGACCAATCTTGATAAATCGGTTGCTCCATCCTCTAGTCGATCATTTGGTAAGAAGAAGAGTATTGATTCCTCGAGGTGTTCCCCGGAACTCCCCAAGATGTATCACTCTCCTCTTCATCTTGATGCTTCAGGTTCTAGAAAATCGGCTAAGAAAGTTACCTTTGACATATCAAAGGACGAACTTTCTGAGGAATCCTCATCAGGTCCGGATGAGGTGATCTATATAAGTGAGCTCAGTTCGGTTGTTCTGAAGCCATATTTGAGCAAGCAGCCATGTGTCGAGCCTCGTTGGATGTTCCCTACACCTCACTATTATTCTTCGAAAGACGATTATGACAGCGACACATGTGTATACTACCCACCCCCTCGTTCCCACAAGAAGGTCCGTCACAAACCTTCTTGATCTTTGTATATTCTCAATCCTCCTTGTATAGATTTTCCTTCCTTTATCCCCCCCTGTGATTCGCATCACTCGCCCTAGTTCCGTATCGTTTCATTTTGTGGCTATATTTAGGATGACTAGATCCTAAGTATGGGGGCGTGAGTGAATCGAGTTGTTCCATTTCTTCTTGTATATTCTTTTCCACTCTCATCGGTTCCCCAATCTTGTATTCTATCCAATACTTAGGCTGACCATAGCCTAAGTATAAGAGGGTCGATGCCCGCTGTGTATTTTCCCATATTCTTATATTCTTTTCACCCACTTATACTTGGTACGAGCTATGGCTTTTAGTCACCTAGTGCCATGAGGACATCGCACATGTTAAGTATAGGAGGGTGTATATATTACATATATACTATACCCATAGCTCGTACGTTCACAATTTTTTGTATATATTATACAATAATTACGGGGTGGGTAAATTTAGTAAAAAAACTCAGAAAAAATCTTTTCAAAAAAACTTTTTCAAAAAAATAAAAAAAAACAAAACCTTTTTCAAAAAAAAATTCTTCTTCTTTTCCATTCTTTTACAAAAAAACTTTTTCAAAAAAAATCACAATCACAAAAAAAACTAACTAATAAGTTGGTTTAATCCTTGACACTTACACATCCACACAAGACTAGTGATGTTTAAGAACACTTGGTTTATGAGGTCTTGAGATTTTGAGTTAACCAGCCTTAGTCATTAAGGTCTTTTGACTTAATTATTCACATTTCCCTAGTTTGAAAGATTTGTGTGCTATATTACATGCTTAGTCTCTACCTTAAGAATATGATCAGCACCTCACATACACAACTGCAGTTATGATGAGATGAGTTGAAATTTCACTTGAGGAATTAGGATGAGGGATTTGAGTTTGGAATTGATTTGATGATGCTCGAGGATGGGATAAAATCAATGAAGGCTTCATGAAACATGAGTGTCAGCACCATTAGCCAGTATGAGAACATGGTTCTTTTACTATCTCGTGACATTTACCTATGTACCGGAGTGTGATAAAATAAAAAAATGTTGATCAGTGTGCCCCAACTCTTGGTAAAAGCAATGAAGCTAGCCAAAATATTACAAAGCAATGAAATCATAAAGAAAAGCTCTCATTCCACAAAGTCAATTATCAAAAGACCTTCCACCAAAGGCGAGCGCTCCCAACCATTTCAAAGTGTCCACTTGGACCATCGCTATTAGGACCAGGAGTCGGGCTTGCACCAAAAAAGGGCTTTTCATCATAAATGCTACAAGTCTGGGTGTAGAAGGTACGATAGGTACTCAAAAAAGGCACACCCCAATAGACTCCCAAGAAAACAAGTGCAGACGACTCCAACTTCTTTTGATGGATGCACTGATCAACACCAAAAAATATGCGCTGAGTAATAAGGCACTCGAGAGGATCCTTGTTCCAATGAGAGGGAGAGAAGAAATGACACAATTTTATGCCTCCATCAACTGGCCTTCCATCTACACTTTTAAGTCTGATAACTAAAGAGACGGTAGATTGGATGCAAGAGATGGTTTATTCCCTAGTGTTGAGGGTCGGGTTCTTAGGAGAGTCTCTTGGACTGGAACCTTGGGTGAAGTTGCGACTCTACTCTTGTAACTGCGGTCAACACTTGAGTCATATCCTTACTATATATGTATACAAAGAGAGTCTGATGATTAGGAAAATTAGAAACCTTTTGAATAAGGCTTGGTTCAGCTTAGAATTTTAGGATCTCTAAAATCGAGAGTTCTTGAACGGATCAAGTCTTGTATTCATATGCACAGTCTAGGGATATTCCAACTTATTCATTCTATATTTTCTCAAGGACTAGCAAAGTTTAAGTATAGGGGATGATGAATACACGATTCATCATCTCAATATCTTGATCTTAGCAAAATCCCTGAGTAAAATCTCAAATAAATGTCCATAAAATCAAAAAATTAACAAAATGACTCTTGTAAATAAAACACACTAATTATTGTATATTATATTGTACAAATAAATTAACAATAAAATTATGCAAATAAAGTAGTTTTTCACCTACAAATAGCTCAAAACTTCATGTATTTTTAATAATTTCATTTCAAATCCTTTTTGGCTAATTCTTTCTTTAACTTGTTCATAACAATGTATAAAAATACAAAAATACAAAATAAATTTTATCTCAAATAAATGCTCCAAGATCCCAAAGAGAAAAAGCCATAAAGTCCAACATCCCGACCAAATTCTCGCTCCGTATGAACTCCAAATTCACCAAACTTTTAAAGTTCAAGTTAGAAAATTATCTATCCAATGGAAGTGGTTTCATTAAAATCGCAGCTCATTTGCAAAAGTTGGATTTTGGGGCCTAGATGTACATTGTATATATTCATTTATTTCTTCATTTTTTTATTTTATCTTTCTTAATTATCAAAAAATACAAAAAAATCATCATTGTGTTGTATTTTGATTCTAGTATTTTATTGTATTTTTCTGTTGTACATATCTCTTATTAAAAAGAAAAAAATATAAATTAGAGAAGCAAACTAAAAAATTTTACATGTTTGTTTTCTTTTGTAAATTCTCCATTCTTTTTCTTCTCTTTATTTTTATTGTATTTTAGGAGCCTACTTTGTGTATTTATTATTATTTTATTTATTTCCTATTCTCTACAATAACTTCTCTTCTACCAACTTCCATTCAACTCCATTTTTTAATAACCTCCATTCCACTCCATATTCTTCATCCAACCTCCCATTCAACTCCACCAATAATACAACTTCCCATTCAATACCACCACCATTCTAACTTCCTTTTCTCTTCTCTTTATATTCATTTCCACATTCTCAATTTTCTCTATCCGCCATTCTAATAGAAAAAGGAGAGTGCTTGGAGTGTTTTGTTGGTGAAAGTGGCGAAGCATCTTCCTCAAGCGACGATCTTCTTCAGGCGAGATCCGCGGAGCTCCGCTCCACGTCACGAGTTCCCGATCGAGCTCGCATAGCTTCTCCGATTTTTATTTTGCCAATCGGATCGAGGCAGTGACAGGAGTTCAGCGTAGCTGCTCCGCAAATCCGGCGAAACTTGAGGTAAGTATTCCTCCTCATTTCTCTCGTTATTTTCTTTTATCTAATATCTTATTCCCTTTGTTAAGTCACCACCATTTTTATATCACTCCACCACACCATCTCAACCATTTATGATCTTCATTATCCCATTTCCTTCATTTTCATCATCATTCTCACTTTCCATTTTTTCTCTCTTTTGTATATAAACATATTTTATTGTCTGTTTAAGAAAATTTAAAAAAAATAAAAAAGATCAAAAGCAGAAAAAAAATAACAAAAAAATTTAAAAAAACTTCAGCAGGGGGGAGAACCCGTCGCCGCCTGCCACCAGTGTCGCTCGCCTGCAACCGACCCGCTAGTGGCGCCTCCCCCCCTCCCCCCCCCCAGCTGGTCACCGCCGCAGAGCGGCGCACTCCGCGTGCGGCGTGTCGCCTGCTCCCTTCGCCCCTCCCACCGTCAGCACCGACATCCACACAGCCTAGGGTTGCCTGCCTCCGCCCTCAGCAATTCTCCATCCTCCGCGCGGCATGCCACGCCACCCCCGGCCGCACCTCCCACCGCCCCGCCTTCCGTCGCAGCCAGCAAGCCACCGCCGCCGAGCCACCGTGCCCTAATCCACTAGAGGGTCTGGAGAGAAGGTCATTTTTTATTATTTTATGTAAAAATTGCATCTCTTATATTTTATGTTTTTGTAATTACAAATAGGTCCTCGTACATGTTTAGTTGTGTTCATGTTTAATTCTGTTTTGCATGAACATCCCTATGTTTATGAATTAATTTGGACATCAACATTGCATCTTTTATTCAATGAAAAGTAGCATGATGTTGAGAAACAAATTATCTACCACCTGAGTATTTGTTTACATTTTTGGGAGATATTGTGAATTAACTAAAATTGTTTAATTGAAAATCTGCATATTTTACTCAGTTTATGCTCTTAAATTCATATCTCACCCACTATTGCTCCAAAAATTGAACAAAAATTTGAGATGATGCCTTGAAATTATTTGAATTAATGTCTAAATATCGTTTAAAATGGAGTTGTCATGTGCCTAAAATAAATTATGGAGTGTTTTTGGTAAATGACTTTTAATTAAATCCACACATCATATTTATGCGAAATTTCAACTCTCCTGGATTCCTTATATAAATATCATCGTGAGATAATTCACAATCTGGATAATTTGACATTGTGAATTTATTAGGAATTAATCACCCACTATCACTCTTTTTCCATTAAAAAATCCATAAAAATTCACATTTTGTCAGAAAATTCCAAAAATATTACTGTAGTATCCTTGCATCATGTTTTCATTCCAATAAATTTTTCATAATTTTTTCTTTCTGTTTGTATGAAAATTGTGAAAAAAACCCATAAAAAGTGTCCATTTTTAATTGTTGATTTTAACCCATAAAATTCCAACAAAAGGTGTCTCGTATTCATCAGTGGATTAGGATTCTAGGAAAAATATAACTTGGATAAAAATCGGACTTATTTTGTATTCAAATTGATTTGGCTAAGTTGTGTGATTTCTTAGTAACTTAATTCACCTGCATTTCCATTCTTTTTGCATAAAAAATATATTAAAAAAAATATCCGCACTGGAAATATACATCTTAATTTTTGAACTAATTCCAAGTTGTTCTTTTGCCTCCTTGTGTTCGACCCCGGACTTGCCCAGGATATAAATTAAAGTCGAGACACTCTTCACGGAGATCTTCTCTCGGTTCTAACTGATTCGCTAAGTACACATACTACAACGTACTCAAATTATATCACGTATTTAGCAACTCGTCACCCGTACATCAACAAAAACCACGAAAATGAGACTACAAATCGGCCATAAGCTTAGCAACTCTACATTCCACATTTGGCTGCAATTGCATTTCGCAGTTGTTCCCTTGCACTAATGTCTTCCTCGACTATACGATCATCATCATCATCATCATCATCAATATCATTGAGTTCATCCTCATCTTCATCACGTCCCGACTCTTCATAGTAACAGGATGCACCTACTTGTATGCCCTTGAAGTTGTGGATCATGAAACATACGATAACCACCATTGACTGTTTTTTGGAAGCTGTAGAATGGCCTCTCGGTGATTGCTTTGTATCTAGCCTTCATAATACTGAAAGTCCACTCCACATAAGATCGCAACTGCAAGTGACGATGGTTGTACAACTCTTGTGCGATGTAGGCTCAACCCCTTCTCTCTCTGAGCTAGGGAAGATGTGTGATAACACCCTTATATGGTGCCATGAATTTATTGGTATTTGCATACCTGCAGTCGATGAGGAACCTCTTCCTACGTGGAAATATGAATCCTCCTTCATCCAATGTCCATCTCAAGACCTTCATGTTGGTAGTGGAGCCTTGTCATCCCACCACAACATATAGGGAGTGGTATTGGAAGTCTGTGCATACCATAAAGTTCTGGGAAAGTAATCGGTGGTGGCTACGAAATTTAAGAGTGACATCGGCCGCTACATTTTCGAGAATGTGTTCTATCAATTGTGCCTATGACATCATGTAAATATGATGTTTCCAATCACAAATTAGTAAAGGGCATGTCATGTGTATAGAGTCCACGAGTTACAACAATTACTTTAAAGTACAAGTAGAAGTTGTGGTTTCCATGAATCACATCAGGAACAAGGCTATCGTATGAGG
This sequence comes from Ottelia alismoides, assembly GCA_037367405.1. NCBI lineage: Eukaryota > Viridiplantae > Streptophyta > Magnoliopsida > Alismatales > Hydrocharitaceae > Ottelia > Ottelia alismoides. The sequence continues at coordinate 92,699 of JAZKJV010002807.1, read as the reverse complement.
GAAAGTGTATGAAATCATCCCTGATTGACATGATACGAATTAGCACATCATTGAGATCTCGTGAGATCGTATTGCCCGAATGCTAGGAATGCTTGCGTAAAACTCTATTTTTGGCATTGTGCCCGAGGTAATATAGAAGTATACAAAAGGACTCCTCCATCTTGAGATGCCTGAAATCCTTCAGGCCTACTCGTTCATTCAGATATGATCATAGGGTTGTCACGATTGATGGGTACAAGAGAAACATCTCATATGATCTCAACGTGGTCAATGAGCATTTCACGAATCCAAGTGTGCCCTGTCTACGCTGTCGTGTACTTTGGCATGCGAGGAATACAATGTGCTGCTTCATTTTGTCACTCCTCATCTTCCTCCAGCAATCCACAGAGGTATTGCAGATTCAACATCACCAATTGTCTCATTGAGATGATGGCCTCCATATTCTATGTCAATTAGCTAACTACATTACTAGGGTCATCACATATGAAAGCAACATTCAATGGAAGCAGCAATCCACGTACATGATGGAAAATAGTTCTGAGAAGAAAATAGATGCAACAAACATTACAATGGGTGAATGATATAATGAGAAATCTACTTTGCATAACTACACTTAGGGATGTCAATCTGGGTCTACCCATTGGGTACCCGACCCTAACCTGCCCCATTTAAGGATCCGAAACCCGCACTATTTACTTTTGGACAGGTTTGGGTTTTGAATTAACTACCCATGCGGGTATGGGTATGGGTTTGGGATTGCCTTGTGGGTACCTGAACCCGCCCCAAACCCAAATAAACAAATATAAAGATGTGTGCATTGCGTTTTAATCAAACTATACCCAAATCCATTTCATATCTAATATGTATCGATCTATATGTATAAATATCCAACTCAATTTTCTCCTTTTCATTCATTTATTCATATTCAACTAACTTTTTGTATCTTTAATAAATAAAAACTATCAGCACAAAAGAGTTAAACACTTAACATACATAAACAATTAATATTCTCTATATATTGCACAATTTTATGAATCGTCATATTACACGATATCACTCTATTTCGTCTATCTGTAAAAATCTTGTATACATTTATAAACAAATTAAGATTTACCATGAAGATATGGGTACCCATTGGGTACACGGATATCCGACGGGTATATGGGTACCCGCTGGAAATTACCTGTTTAATAAATGGACGGGTATGGATAGTGATATTATAAATGGGTATGGGTTTGGGAATAGTAATACCCGTCCCAAATCCGACCCACTGACATCCCTAACTACACTTCATGCAGTTGCACGTCAATCCAAGCATTGAGTTTTGTGGGGTTCGTCTTCGGCTTATTAAAGAGGATCCACTCGTACATATCCCACAATCTATGCACGAGATGGGGTTCGTCTTCAGCCTATTGAAGAGGATCCGCTCGTAGGGATACCACAAGCAATGCATGAGCTGCATCTGAGTCTTGGGGGTAGGCCTTGGACCAATGATTCTAGATCATCGAGGACATCCTCCACCCCAGCAAGCGGATCCTGCAGTTTCAGGTCATTGATCATCTCACATTGCAGGAGGATCATTTTGTCTGTCAGGTGGACTATCTCTTGACCAAGGATTTAAGACGTGCAGATGTTATCCCTGTCACTGTATGGCCGCTTCAAGTTTGACGGCTGACCTCCAGACTTATGACGCATTCGTCTCCTACTTGTATTACTGGTGGCGGCAACAGCCTTGGTCAGTACCTCAACTCCCTGTTCCTCCTACCCTCTTCGACATCATCCATGATGCCTGCTGAGTAGATGGATCACCCTGGAGGAATGATGCAAATGAACCCGGGGGGCAGTCTGCGAAGAGAAGGCAAATGTATCCCAAGTGGTGGATCCGTCGATCATGTTGTCGACAAGGTCAAAGCATGGGAAGATCTTTCTCTTATACATCTTGTATGTATTGTTGATCTGCATTCAAAGTAATCGCAACACAGACAAAGAAGCTTAGAATTGTTATGAGAAATGAAATTTTACCGAGTCCCGGGCGCTATCGTATGGTGCAACTACAGGGCAAGAAACAAGATCCCATCCCCAAACACTCTTCATCATGATGTAGACAAAGCCATTGTACTCCTTCTTGATTGTTTTCCATCAATTCTGGAGCTTCTCCTTATCAAGCGGTATGCTAGTCTACATTGCAAAGTGCACGGTAATCATCTTCCATGCAGGCAGGGTAAACGAGCGTCCTACCCAATCACTAATGTCAAAATGATGCTTGAATAAGTGCAAGGGAAAATAGGCTCATCCATGTCAGGGCTCCATGTTTCATGCATTTTACCATAATGGTTTTCATGTTCATCTTCCATTGATGAAGAAGCACGGTTTTGGGACATTCTGTACTTAGTCATGGACATTGATCAGTGGTCGTGACCCAAAATCTAAAGTATAGGTGGAGGTAGATAGTTTCCCATCATTGTAGTATGAACATACTAGCTATATTGAGTTTTCAAAGTAGACCCACATTTGGAAATCAAAATGAACACAAGATTCAATCCCAAAAAACTAAAATTCATATTGATAGAAGCATAATGTGGGAGAGAACGAATAGAATCACTCTCAACAAATGAAAATAAAAAGTGTTTATAAACAAATATAAATCAACACTATCATAAGTAACAAATGTAAATCAACATGAACAGAAGCTCAACTGAGTAGCAATATCAACAACAACAAATATAAAATATATGACCGGATTGAAAAGAGACAAATCAACAGAAGTGCAGTAAACCAATATGAAACAAACATCATCAAAAACACATTTACATGAAAAGAGTATGACTGGTGAATCGCCATTTCATCACCTTTATTTTATCATTTTAGCCTTAAAAATCCTAGCTAAAAGCATTAAATAACATTATTTTGTATAAATTAACACTTATTATTTATTTTTTTATTGTATATAAAATACTATTTTTAATGACAAAATTGTATAATAAATAAAAGAAAAGAAAAGGAATAAAATACCAAAGGTCTTTTATGTCCCTAAACCCCGAAACCTATGCATCTTTGATGAATGTGTTGACAAGGAATAAAGTAGGGGAGATAACAGCAAAAATCTAATAAAATCCCCATTCTATTTATTCGTTAATCATTCATTTTTGGGATCTATTTTATTTTGTATTCTTTATGCCTCAAACAAAGAAACTTTACACATAACATTTGTAGATAAAAATATAAATAAAAACATAAAACTGATTTCATACCAATATAATATACATTGTACATTTTATACTCTAAATAAAAAGTCAAAATCCAAACTTCCTACAACCATATCTACTCCATATGAACTCAAAATATATCAAAATCATTTTAATTGTATATAACTTTTAATAAGCTATTTGATGAAGATGGTTTCATCAAATGGAGTTGACACAAAAGTTAGGGTTTGGACCCCTATTGTAAACTATACATGAATAAAATAATCATTTTATTTACTCTTTATTGTTTTATTATTTTTATATTTTTATAAATTTTTAAATATTATTTATAATATATGTACATATTTAGAATAAAATAAAATAATAAATAAAATACAAAAATAAAATATTCTATATAAATACATAGATGAAATACCCATACTTATACCTATACATCATATACCTATATTTATTTAAGTGTACATGTTATATAAAAATATAACAAAGATAAATTTATATATATATTATAATTATATACATTAATAAAATGATATAATGAAATCAAAAATACAAAATAAAAATAAAATTTACATAATATAAGTAAATATGCCTATAATTAAACTCTAAAAAGTAACTTGTAATAAATATTCTCATAAAAATAAATAAAAAGCATATTAAAATGCTACAGAAAATGATAAATATTTTTTTATTTTATAACTTAGAGTCATTTATTTCATTTAGTATTTATTATTGAATTTACAATAATTTTTGGGCTGCCTATTTCTGGTTGGTCCACGTAGACCAACCATGGGGAGTCAAGAGTAGACCCCGATCAACTCTTCTCCCCAGGCACCTAGCCCCATCAATCCTTATGTTTGACCCATCTTCTACCGCTTTTCTCGATCGATGTAGTCATCAATTTGGGTTGGTTTCTTCTTCATTTTTCCCCTCGATTCTCCCTCTATCACACATGATCGTTGCATCGAGGATTAGATCACTGGATCGATCATGCCACCTCAATTTCCAACTCCCTATATATAGCTAAGCTCCGCCCCCATTTTTTAAATTTGAATCTCTTCCGCATGATTTCTTCCCCCATTTCGTGTTCTTGGGCTCGATCTAGGTAACAACTAGCTCGCCCTACAGTTTGGAGAGGAAAGGCCAAGCGTGAAGATCAATTCCACCATCTCCGGTGATCTCCACCATTGTCGATGACACTTCCTTGGTTCTGGCTGAGTGAGGTCCATTTCTGGCTTTTTATCTTAGGTTTACTTCTAGTATTTCATTCCTACCATTATTTTAGTGCTTGATCCATTACAATAGCGTAGAATAATCTATTCATAGTTCTTTGGAGCTTATCTCCGACAAACTCTCCACCATGCTCCTGCTTGTGGTCTGCTCTGCCATATGCCTTCATTTCTTCCTCTGCCAATTCTCCACACATCCATCCACCCCATTCATCCTGCTCCTTCTTGGATCAGGATCCTAGTGTTCCACCTCCTCACTTCGTCGGAACAGTTATCGCTACATCCCATCTTTCGCCATAATCGCCAACAAATCCCCCCAGGAACCCCCATTTTTGTGTGTGTATGCTTTTCTTGCAGGTCCTGGAGAAAAAGAACTCAGTTGGGTCAATTTTGAGCAACAACGAGGTGCCCTGAAGCTTTTTCCATCCTCGAGCCATCAGGATCCCATCGATGGGTCATGGAATGTTTTGAAGCTATCTGCAATTGTGTAACAACTCCAGCTCCATTTTTAGACCCCTACGAGCACCAGAGATTATCAGAGGAGAGAGAAACAACTGATTGAAGCTTGCCCACATGTGTGTTCTTCCCTGATCTTCTAGCGAGTTCATAGCCCTCTGACCGATCTCACTTTCCAGGAGCTCCAGTTGCCGTTGGATTAGGCAGGCCATCACCATCCGATCATCACCAATGATCTAATCCCCACCATTGATCGTCGAACCGATATCGCGCATTCGTAGCATGACACATGGATAAGTGGGTGAGTCTAACCTGTTGGATCGCGCGTTAGTGGGGATATTTTGCAATCTTTACCCCTCCTTATTGTAATTTATTATTTAATACTTAAACGTTCATCTGTCGTAAATAGCTTTGTAATGGGAAGAATCAAATTCCGTGCACGGTCGTCTCGCTTTGGAAGCTTGACTGAATTTATAGGTTTGATATATACTTTTGGAAAGTATATGATCAAGACCTAGGTATGATATATGCTTTTGGAAAGTATATGATCGATACCAACTCCCAATGATTGAATGAGAAACTTACTGATAAAACCCTGAAGTAGACAGTGTAAGGTTGATCTAATACTTCTGTTTTATTCTGAGTCTTCCAGTATGCGGAATGTACAGGTATTGGGAATACCTGAGGGTGATGTGATAAAAATGATTGTATAACTATGACGCTTCCATTCCTAGGGAGTGATGAAACGGGTCTAGATTTTAGTGACTCCTCTCAGTAGAGAAGTAATCTTATCTTGGTCCAAATGTTGGACATTGATCTGAATGTGATTCATATGAAATGAGAAGATTAGATTTGCGGTCTTTATTTAATCAAGAATCTATGGGAGGCCTGTGATCTGGATTTGAGATATGATCTCAATATCCAAGTCACTATACGTGGAACAACACAATCACCCTGTCCTTATCTCCAAGTATTCGCGGAAAAAGCGCATTATCCTAGAAAGAGTTCATGGATAATTTCATTGTTGATATGTGTATCCAAGCATTGAGAAAATTGATAATTAAATGTGATTTAATTATCATGAGTAATATGAATTTGATTCATATTATAAGGAGAGTTATCTAAGATAATTAAATTTGATTTCATTATCAAAGACATGAATAATGTGAATGTGATTCATATTATTTGAGAATAAGAGAATAAAGATCCAAGATGATTAAATGTGATTTAATTATCATGGATATGAATAATGTGGATAACAATATCCATATTAATCATATATATTATAAATGTGATTTATAATATATAAGAGAGAGTTATTTGTAACTTATATTTGTTAACTAAATGTTGATGTGAATTGGATTCACATTGGACAATTAATTGAAAATGTAATTTACATTTTATTTTGGGTTGTGAATGTGATTCACAATTTTCCAATGGCAAGATTGCAATAATCACAAAATAATTATGAATTATTGTTTTGAATTATCTACAACAAGTGTTGTTGTAAAATCATGGAGATTTCCAAGGAATAATGCAATCTCACAAGATTGCTTGAGATTTCCAAGACTGCATGAGATTTCCATGGTTGCATGAAATCTCCATCCAAATATCTCCATGTATGCTTGATTGATATAATTTGGGACCAAATAATATTGATTTATTAATATATATTTAATTTGAATTAAATTAATTGTTGTTGGTTTTTTACCAAAAAAATCTTGGCCATTTAAAGAAACACAAATCAATGAGAGCCATTAGATATGTGTTACCCATGGATTGAGATCCATGGATTCCAAAATATTATAAATAGAAGGGCACCCCTTGCTCTTCTTGGTTACAACAATACAAGTGAGACAACAACACTCTCTCTCTCTCTCCCTTTCTCTCTACATGCCTACTCTCTCTATCTCTCTCATGTGGTCGTCCACCATGGATGCCGTAGAGAGATTCTCCATCGTCGCAACGTCGTCATTATGTTGCCCAATGGTTGCTCTTGGATCTCCGTCTACTTCGATGTGCCTTGCTCGTTAAGAACACGCTGTATCTCGTTGTCGAGATCAGGAGATCCGTGGCTTGGATCTTCAACATGGATTGCGAGAGGCATGTGTTTCATAAACACACTCACAAGCGTCTCCTCCATCGGATCGGACTTGAGACAGGAGGTATCTTCGTTTAGAAACTCAATCACAACCATGCTTCAATAGGTAATCCTATTACTTATTTGTGGTTTAGACGAAACGATCCAAGAAGTGTTCTTGGATCATGTGGTTTCGTCACATAAAAATTTTAATTTCCGCTGCATTGAGCAACTAGTGCGACTAGTCGCTCCCGATCACATATGATGCGATCTTCATTCTTCCATAATGCGCTTAAGGATCTCCCCATATCTTTCAATTGGTATCAGGGCCAGTTTGATGGTTTTGCATGCGATCCATGAACCGAGGACGACTTGGGTTCATTAGGGTTTGCGAAAGTTTTCTTGCATTTCATTTTTGCATCTCTGTTTTGAGATTATTTTCGGCACTGTTTAATTGTTTAAACACGAAAATGATAATTGACTTTTGTTCTCCATTAAATAAGCAAACCATAGGATATGAGTTTACGTAATTTGGATTCCGTATGCTCAAGTTATGATCATTTTAGTGAACATGTATCCGTTGTTTCGGGGACTGCAGATCATGATGTAATTAAGATGTTAATTGCGGATTTGAAATACCTTGAAATGCATGTAAATCACTTAATTTCTGTTGTAAATCAAATTAGAAAATATTAAAAACTTATTTTGCTTAATTTGGATTTAAATTGATTGAGATATGTTATTTTTAGTAAATGAGGGTCACTGTTGGAAATACTTTCCTAATCAAGAACTTAGTGATTGTCATTTAATCAATTAGTGAAATTAAATTATTTAATTTCCTAGAATAATAGTGCATAAATATTTGGGAAATATTTGTTGATAATTATTTCCTTAAATGGCATTGCCTTAGCCAATATTTAATTAGATGTGATCTAGATCGCTAATTGGTTACATGATCTAAATGATCTACATTCCAACAAACATGTTGCTTGAATAGGATTTGGAATTTGTTTAGCAAATCTCATTATAATGTTAATCAAAATTGTTTTGATTATTATTATATGGTATAATTTCGACTGAAGAACCGATGATAATCTCAAGTACAAAGTGGTCTATTTTGCATTATTCTTTCCCGAGGTGGATATGGTGTCTAGTCGGGGAGTGTTGGGGTAGCAAGTTGCACCGTGAGCGGTCTGTCCCACTCCCGTCGGTACTGGCCATGACAGCTGGTAAGGTTGGTATAATGCTTAAGAAATCATGATGTATTTCTAACTATTAAAATTTGAAATAATACGTATTTGAGATAATACCATAATTCAAGTAACAACTAAGAATGTTTGTTGCATATTAATTAGATCATTAATTTAATATGATTAAATTAATTGGAATCCAATTAAAATTAAGACACTCTATTATAAATAGATGTGTCATTTCTCTTGGAAGTATTAATCGTTATGAATATGATTCATAATGATTAATTAGAATTTGAACGTGATATGGAGGATCACATAAGTGACATCCATGATCTCCCGTCAAGGCAAAGGGTTCCGTCGCCAGGGATTGTATGTAGGAGACGTCTGTCCGAAGTGACAGCTCCTGTATCCAAGCGCATCTGGATCGGACTCTTTGCTTCTCGTAAGAGTAAGTTCGTATACGTAGTGACCCCAATATCTGATCCTCGTATTATTGGGGCGATATTGGATTGCGTATAGCGAGTTCTAATCCTGTTGACGGTTGGTTCAATTATCAACGGGTCAACATCGCCTTAGGGGTGGTGGGCTCGGGTGTTAAAGACCGAATTGGGAAATGCAAGTTGGACTTGCAAGGCGGAACGAGTTCCCGCTTCTTTTTATCAGAGTCACAGATTCTCATATTATTGGGATGTGACAAAGATAAGGAAGGAGATCCCATATCTTGCTGAGATATAATGGTAAGTATATCTCTTACATTGAAAGTGATTAAGGGAATGAACTTTCAGTGTTGACAAGGCAAGACAACTTTGATATAAAAACTCCTAAATCAAAGTAAAATATGTATATATATAAATATATACACTTATGCAAATTTCTTATCTCAGATAAACCTTCATTAAACCGACCCAATACTATACTCAATAATAACTAGTATGATATCATGGATTCGACCCATAATCTAGTTATTGTACTTGCAGTTGGACATATAATGTATGTGGTTGCAATGTGCAAGTCTCCTGATAATAATGAGGAATGACAATTAAATAGATAATAGGACTACAACCCTAGGGTTTGTATGTCTCTATAGTCTTGATCTCTCATCGAATGTACTTTGGAAGTGACATGTCGATGATGATCGCAATTGTCAAATAATCCTTATAAAGACTTAAGAAGATGTTCTATCATACATATGTGCTCTCAACATTTAATCATGAATGACATGGTTCTCTGCATCATGCAGAATGGTGGCTCTATAAGAGATGATGTATTCAAATATTTGAATACCTACCTGAACCAATGTTTTTAAGAGTTTAGATGGATGTAGACATGATGAGTGTCATCATTCTACTGTCTATACTCTAGTCATTCATTAAGCTTCATAATATTCATATTGTATGAATTTAATGAAGCATGTATAAATGTTGAAATACTCTTACATTAAATTCTTTTGAATTTAACATAAGAGATCCTTAGTCTTAAGCAATCGTTATTTATATATATAGGGAGCGTAGTGGAAGCATGGGTCAGACCCAAGATGAGAAGGATAGTCAAAGAGTTGACCGTACTTCTATGACTTCCATATGACATCCAAATAGTTGGAAAAATGTCAATACTACAATAAGTTGATGTGCTGATAATATGACTATCAAGTCTGTCTAGAATCCTTAGAGAAGGACTCGGATAGAGCATAAAAAATAATCTACATAAATCATTGAAATTGACTTTCTTATTTGATAAGATAATGTCCAATAATTGTATCTCAATCTTCTAATGATACTTGCAATTGGTTGCATATATATTAGAAGATTAGAAATTTGATCTTAAGGTTTAATGGTCATCCATGTTGGAATTGATGCAATTGTTGCAACAATTTCCATTGGATCAATAGACTTCATAATTTCAGTGGGAAAGCCCTTAGTCTTAGAGAATGTCTCTATGATCTAGACATTAGAATACACTCATTGTTCGTTTCCAAATGTTGGATAAACATGAATTCTGGAATGGACCTATCATAAAGAGTTATGATGGATATATTTCAGAAAGTAATCTAACATCCAGAGGACTCTACTGAATTAGAAAATTAATGAATGGTTCATTAACATTTCTAATAAGAAATTAAACCTTTGAAGATCAATAAGAGGATAAAGATCATTTGACAATGATCTGAAATCAAGCTTTGGACGTTTGCCTGTTGATTTGATCGATATACAAGTACGAATGAAACTTTAGAATGTCTAAAATTTCAAAACATACATACTTATGAATATGGTATTCAAAAGTAAAATATGTCCAATACACCCTTCCTTGGGAAAGGTGTAAGATGTGAAGGTATTTAGGATCTCATACATATTGATGTATACGAATCATCTATATCGTAGTTAACATTATGGATATGTGATATCTATTGATGATTATGAGATTTCTTCTCTTCACCTAGGAAACCCTTGAAATGTTCAAAGATTTCATTATTTTGGTTTAGAACTAAAGTTTGAAGGAAGATAAAATGAATTTGATCTAATCTAGGTAGCAAGTACCTGTTAGATAAATTCAAAGAATACCTTATGGAGATATGAATATCATTCTATCTCAATCTTCCTAGCATACCTTAACTCAATAGAGTTATAGGGAGATGCAATTGGATCATGTGTGACATGATCTTAACAATGATGAATTTTAACATAATTACCTCTTAGTTTACAGGTATATATGTAGTAGAGACTACAATGTATATCCTTAATTAGGTTCCATGCCAGTTAGCTAGAATCTAGAACCAGTGAATGCTACTTCATTAGAAAAACAAAGGATGGTACTGGATACCTACTTTATGACCTTGAGATTCTTGAAAGATCTCATCTCTGAGAATGTGAAACTTAGATGATTGGGACTCTTGAGAATCAAGATGAAAATGAAGTAAAGGAACTCATTGAATCTTGAGAAGATAATAAGGCTCCTGAAATCGGGAACTAAAAGGACAATTAAAGATGAAACGTTAATACCTCTTCAAATAAGTTTGAGGATGTATTCCATGTGTCAATTAAGTCTGAAAATGATCTGACTTCATATGAAGTCTCTGAAGATCATGACATGGAAAGATGGATGTTAGCAATAAAGTCTAAAGTAGACTTCATATACAAGTGTTGTATATGGACCCTCGAGGATCCACCTATATGGGTAAGACCCGTAAAGCTGTAAATGGATCTTCAAAAGAAAATGGGAACCTGATGAGAAGGTGGAGACCTTTAAGCACGGTTCGTAGCCATGAGCTACACACCGAAGAGAAGACATCACTTGCGATGAGACTTGCTCTTAAGTGACCATGCTTAAAACCATTACGATATTTCTAACTATAGATACACAACTTGACTTTGACATCTTCAAGATGGAGGTTAAGATTACATTCCTCTATGAATACCTCTTTGAGAATATTCACATGAAGTAGCCCCAGGGCTTCATGGTTGAGGAAAGCAAGATGTGCAAGCTAAAGAAATCCATATATGGACTCAAATAAGCTTCATGTAGCTGGAACATAAGATTTGATGAAATTATAAATGTTGTGATTTTATATAGAATCTTGATGAACCATATGAAGCTTAGTGGAAATACCATTTGTGTCCATCATGCTAAATGTAGATAATATCCTAATCATTTAGAATGATATAAAGATGATAATAAGTGTTTTATAATCTCGTTGTTCCATAACTTGAGATATGATCTCAAAGATGCCTCTTGGATCTTAGTTTTAAAGGAGTTCAGAAGCAAAGAGAAGAGGATATCGGGACCGTCACATTTTGTAGTGCACCTTGGACATATTCCATTCTTGAAAATTCCAAGAAAGGCTTCCTTCCATTAAGATATGGTAATGACCTATCTAAAGGGATATCACCTCAAAGAGTTGAGGAAGTGAATGCTAGAACTGTTTGCCCTTGTGCATCAGCTACGAGAAGTTGAATGTATGCTAGATGTGTACAAAAACCAGATATCTGCCATACAGTGGGAGTAGTAAAGTGTTGCTAATCCTACTATGAAGATAAAACACTTGGTTGCAGTAATGACAATATCTTCAAAGATGACAAGACTTTCGAGATAGTGATCTCTGAATATTATCTTCAAAAGCTTAAGACTTTATAGATAGTGATCTAAAAGGGTCTTAACTGCAGATACCATAGTAGTTAGGGATCTCCATAAATAAAGGTACTCTAATAAGGATTATGAAAATACTGGTTATAACAACTATTAAGCTATAGTGTCAAGGACACTATAATAACTTTAACAATATTGAGTAATGGTTGCATGAGATGCAACATTCGCATTTGATGCGAGCACTGTTACTACGAGATATGCAAGTACCGTAAAAGGACTTTGCATAGTCTTTTGGGAACAGAGTGACTGATCAGCTTACCTAGCTATTTTCAAAATAGCCTATGATTGTCATTGAGTACGGGTTTAAATGATTAGCCCATTAATGTCTCTTTAGGCTAGTGGGAGATTGTTGGACCGGTGAGCCCACGGCGAGCCATTATGCAATAAAATGTTATTGCGAATATCATTCCCTGATCTGAAATGAAGAATAAATAATTTGCATAATAGGCCCCTAGTACAATTAAGGTTATGTACCATGGCCATCTTAATAATCATACATCTGTTGATTCAACTATTGAATCATAGAGGCTGCTCTTGGATGAATATCTAAAGGGTTAAATTGAGGACTCATCGAGCACCGCCAAATGATTGTCAAAGGATGATCTCCAGCCTGGATAGGAGATGGCAATCCTTTCTCAGTTAGGTTGATATTTGACCGACCTCTTGATGCAGGTCCTCTGCATATGAATAGAGATTCAGAGGTGTCAAATTAGTTAGGTCAAAGAGTTGACTTAACGAGATCAAGATAACCAAAGTCCTATATCATATGCTGTCATGATATAGGCACACATCCTCTGACCGAAGACAGATGTGTTATTGTATGTCTGTGTATGTACATTTGGCAGACCAATAGGTTGATGACCTAATCAAAGTCTATACACCGGCGTACTGGTGTGCATGTAAAGGCTTATGAGTAATACGATCTTTCAAAGGAATCATACAGGTTCAGTTACTGAACCAGAAGACATGAGCTCACTCATGAGATATTGGGAAGAATCAAATTCCGTGCACGGTCGTCTCGCTTTGGAAGCTTGACTGAATTTGTACGTTTGATATATACTTTTGGAAAGTATATGATCAAGACCTAGGTATGATATATGCTTTTGGAAAGTATATGATCAATACCAACTCCCAATGATCGAATAAGGAACTTACAGATAAAATCATGAAGTAGACAGTGTAAAGTTGATCTAATACTTCGGTTTTATTCTCAGTTTTCCAATATGTCGGATGTACAGGTATTGGGAATACCTGAGGGTGATGTGATCATAAAAGATTGTATAACCATGATGCTCTCATTCCTAGGGAGTGATGAAACAGGTCTGGATTTTAGTGACTCCTCTCAGTAGAGAAGTAATCTGATCTTGGTCCAAATGTTGGTCATTGATTTGAATGTGATTCAGATGAAATGAGAAGATTAGATTTGCGGTCTTGAATTAATCAAGCATCTATGGGAGACTCGCGATCTGGATTTGAGATATGATCTCAATATCCAAATCACTATATGTGGAACAATACAATCGTCATGTCCTTATCTCCAAGTATTCACGGAGAAATCGCATTATCCTTGAAAGAATTCATGAATAATTTCATTGTTGATATGTGTATCCAAGCATTGAGAAAATTTATAATTAAATGTGATTTATTTGTCATGAGTAATATGAATTTGATTCATATTATAAGGAGAGTTATCTAAGATAAATAAATTTGATTTAATTATCAAAGACATGAATAATGTGAATATGATTCATATTATTTGAGAACAAGAGAATACAGATCCAAGATGATTAAATGTGATTTAATTATCATGGATATGAATAATGTGGATAACAATATCCATATTAATCAGGTATACTATAAATGTGATTTATAATATATAAGAGAGACATATTTGTAACTTACATTTGTTAATTAAATGTTGATGTGAATTGGATTCACATTGGACAATTAATTAAAAATGTAATTTACATTTTATTTTGGGTTGTGAATGTGATTCACAATTTTCCAATGGCAAGATTGCAATATTCACAAAATAATTATGAATTATTGTTGTTGAATTATCTACAACAAGTGTTGTTGTAAAATCATGGAGATTTCCAAGGAATAATGCAATCTCACAAGATTGCATGAAATCTCCATCCAAATATCTCCATGTATGCTTGATTGATTTAATTTGGGATTAAATCATATTGATTTATCAATATATATTTGATCTGAATTAAATGAATTGTTGTTGGTTTTTTACCAACAAAATCTTGACCATTTAAAGAAACACAAATCAATTAGAGCCATTGGATCTGTGTTACCAATGGATTGAGATCCATGGATCCCAAAATATTATAAATAGAAGGGCACCTCTTGCTCTTCTTAGTTACAACAATACAAGTGAGACAACAACTCTCTCTCTCTCTCTACACGCTTACTCTCTCTATCTCTCTCATGTGGTCGTCCACCATGGATGCCCTAGAGAGATTCTCCATCGCCGCAGCATCGTCGTTATGCCGCCCGATGGTTTGCTCGTGGATCTCCGTCTACTTCGACATGCCTTGCTCTTGAAGAAGGCGTCGTATCTCGTTTGTCGAGATAAGGAGATCAGTGGCTTGGATCTTCAACATGGATTACGAGAGGCACGTGTTTCATCAACACGCTCGCAAGCGTCTCTTCCGTCAGATCGGACTTGAGACAGGAGGTCTCTTCGTTTAGAGACTCGATCACAACCACGCTTTAAGAGGTAATCCTATTACTTGTTTGTGGTTTAGACAAAACGATCCAGGAAGTGTTCTTGGATCATGTGGTTTCGTCACATAAAAATTCGCTGCATTGAGCAACTAGTGCGACTAGTCGCTCCCGATTGCATACGATGTGATCCTCATGCTTACGGGATGCGCTTAAGGATCTCACCATATCCTTCATAGGACTCCATGGCCATCCACCCTACAAAAGAGGAAGGTGGCTCTACTTTTCATAATTGGTGAGATCCCATATCTCTCCAAAATCTACATGTACAACAATATCTATTACATAAATATTCACAAAAATAATTCTAAGTTATTTTGTGATAATTTCAATCATGTTATTGATTTATTATGAATCATATTCACATATCCAAAATAAAATGTAAATGCAATAATATGTGTGATTCATATTATTTGAGAACAAGAGAATACAGATCCAAGATAATTAAATGTGATTTAATTATCATGGATATGAATAATGTGGATAGAAATATCTATATTAATCATTTATATTATAAATGTGATTTATAATATATAAGAGATAGCTATTTGTAACTTACATTTGTTAATTAAATGTTGATGTGAATTGGATTCACATTGGACAATTAATTGAAAATGTAATTTACATTTTATTTTGGTTGTGAAAATGCGATTCACAATTTTTCCAATGGCATGATTGCAATATTCACAAAATAATTAAGAATTATTGTTGTTGAATTATTTACAACAAGTGTTGTTGTAAAATCATGTAGATTTCCAAGGAATAATGCAATCTCACAAGATTGCATGAGATTTCCAAGATTGCATCCGTGGCTTGGATCTTCAATATGGATTGCGAGAGCACGTGTTTCATCAACACGCTTGCAAGCTCTCCTCCGTCGGATCGGACTTGAGACAGGAGGTCTCTTCGTTTAGAGACTCGATCACAACCACACTTTAAGAGGTAATTCTATTACTTGTTTGTGGTTTAGACAAAACGATCCGAGAAGTGTTCTTGGATCATGTGGTTTCGTCACATAAAAATTCGCTGCATTGAGCAATTATTGCGACTAGTCGCTCCCGATCGCATACGATGCGATCCTCACGCTTCCGTGATGCGCTTAAGGATCTCACCATATCCTTCATAGGACTCCATGGCCATCCACCCTACAAAAGAGGAAGGTGGCTCTCCTTTTCATATTTGGTGAGATCTCATATTTCTCCAAAATTCTACATGTACAACAATATCTGTTACATAAATATTCACAAAAATAATTCCAAGTTATTTTGTGATAATTTCAATCATGCTATTGATTAATTATGAATCATATTTACATATCCAAAATAAAATGTAAATTGCATTTACAATTAATTATCTAATATGAATCCAATTCACATCAACATTTAATTTTTAAAAACTAATTACAAATAAATCTCTCCAGCATATTATAAATTTCACTTATAATATTTATTATTATTATGGATATTGATATTCACGTAATCATATTCTTGATAATTAAATCATATTTAATTATATTAAATAATTATACTCTTGTGTCTAAATAATACAAATCATATTTATATTATTCATGATGTTAAATCATATTTAATCATCATTTCCCAATACTTAGATATATTATCAACAATGGAATTATTTTTGAACTCTTTCAAGAATAATAGGCTTTCTCTGTGTTTCTCATTGCATCTGAATCGTATTCATATCAATGTCCAACATTGGAACTAATATTAGATTACTAATCTTCTGAGAGGAGTCACTAAAATCCAAACATTTTTCTTCACTCCCTTGGAATGAAATTGTCATTGTTATACAATCGTTTATGATCACATCATCCTAGAGTATTCCTAATACTCCTATACCCTGTGTAATGGAAGACCTACTATGATTCTACGTGAGGTACAACGTGCATACGCGCGAGGACAGTAGCATGTGTTGGATCAACCATCGTTGTCTCTCGGACAACGAACGAAGAGGAATCACGTGAGGAAGGATCGCACGTGAGGAGGGATAGCTCGTAACGAGGAGAAGCAACGGTATCGTGTTCTCCAAGTACAAGGTGACAGTTATCTAATTTTATTCTTGTAACTGAGAAGACATTGTGCCGTCTCACTTTTCGACCTAGTGGATTTGTTGTGGGTCGTCGTGCCTCGTAGGTTTTTCCCGTCTCTCACATCGAGGATGGTTTTCCCATATAAAATTTCTTACCCCTATGCAGTTGCTTGATTATTGTGCTACGATTATTATGCTTGAGTGGATTTGCTGTGGGTCGTCGTGCCTCGTAGGTTTTTCCCCTCTCTCTCATTGAGGAGGGTTTTCCCACGTAAAATTTCTTACCCCTCTGTAGTTGCTTAATTATTGTGCTATGATTATTATGCTTGGTTTCCATGTGGGGAACATTCCGCTTCCGGTCATCCTTTGTAGGACATGTTAAGGGAACCCGATTCCCCTACATTTACAGTGGTTCAGCAATGCACCTATGTACACATGCTCACTCTAAACTCTCTCTTGTTATTTCTTGAATGTATTTGGAGTACAATATGTGTTGCCCTCAAGCCCTATGTATAATACAACAAAATATACCAATGGTGCTCAACGATTCCCCCACATTATCTTAGCCAACCAGAAGGCAAGAAGATCAAACACCTCAACAATCTCCTCACAAGCTCTCAGCCAATTAGAAGGAAGGATGGGGAATCACCACCTCAACTATTCACCATCATCAACTCTCATCCGATTATAAGATACGAGGGAACGAGAGGTGGGGGTGTGGTTCAACGAACTCAACAATCCCTCTCATTAGCTCTCAGTCAATCAGTCCTCATATGATAAATCCCAACAAATGTAGCCATCCAATTCCTTCAATGGAGATTCATCATCAACAACACCACATAACCAATCAATGGCATGATTTCATGGTCTCTCATATAACAAACACGTATACTTTATCCTTCAACATGGTTGGTTTGTTTCTGACATCGATACAGAATTGTGAAAAAGGTCGTTTCAAGTAAGAGTTTCTGTCTTTCTCTCTTTACTTTTAAAAATAAATATGGAACTTATGATATGTTATACAAAAGGAATATCAACATACTGAATCCCAAAAAAAGGAGCTACTCAAATAGCTTAATAATTTTCTTTGATTTTATGTCAATTGAGTCACTTCAGATCTCTTATGTATTTCAAATTAATATTGAACTCTAATCCGTTAGGATGTGTTTGGTACATGGATTAAGGTGGGTTAAATTGATAGCAGGTAACCTATTTTTGAATTTTGGTGTTTGAATAGAGGATTAAACTGGAGGTGGGTTAGAAGTGGGTTGATTATGATATAATTGTATTGAAGTTTGGAAAAGTGAGTAGTTATTGTGATGTGATTGTATTAAAGTTTGAGAAAGTGATTAGAAGTGGAGTAGTTTATAATTTTTATATGATATGATTGTATAATGTTTTTTTGATAGAATTGATGATGAAGAATTGATTTATTTTATTTTTTAAAAAGATAAAAAGTAGAGTCCACATAGGAGTGAGAAATTGTGTAGTAAGGGAGGTAAACTCCGTGTGCCGAACGGCACCTTAATCATGTTGTGTGTGCTGGTTTTGATAAGATGTCTAATGAATCTCGAAAAATCTGTTGTGGATGAAACTTAGCCCATTGAAGGAAAAATTTTTTAAGCAAAAAAGAGGAATACACGTGAAAGTGTTTTCCCTAGAAATTTTTGTTAAAAAGGAAACAACCAGATTGCAAGAGCCATGACTGGCGAGTTTTAGCAGAAATGATCGCATTCTCATTAGATCTTAACAGAAGAGAACCGCATTACATGACATCTACATTGACCATACTGTTGCAACACGAAGATGGAGCACCCTATTCGAAAGAAAACATGCACCAAAGAGGGCTTCCAAAAAAATCGCAAAATTTTCAAAATCTGGCCAGTCAATAGCCCCCTCCAACCAAACTTCTTAAGCTCTATCACAAGGAAAGAAGAGATGGTCAGCTGTTTCAATCTCCCTCCAATAGGAGCAGTTATATTTGGTGGCCTGAAAAAGTTTGAACCATCTTTCTTTGGTAAGGATTCTCCCACGTCTCAGCTGCCAAAAAAAGTCTTTACACATGTTCGATTTTCATATCCCAAACAAATCTTCAGTCTCGAATAAATCAAGTCTTTGGGGCTATTGTATAGCTGGGGATCCAAGACTCTATATGCTCTTCTCACAGTGATATTTCCATCTCTCCATATATACCCAATGATCTGCTACCTGTTGTCCCTACCAGATTGCTAATTTCTTCGAAAAGTTGCATGAATTCTTATAAGCATTGATTAGAGAAGTCTTACAGGACTGTTGCTATATCCATGGCCACCAAAGTACATCCATCGCATGTATTGTGGTACAATGATTTTCCGTACTATGTGCTGGTGCATGCATCTCCCAGCATGCCGACCCGATCCTGTACCCAGACTCATATGGGTAGCCTTCAAGCTCTCATCCTCACATCTATCATCCAAAGCTCCAACTTCAACCATGTACGCGCACTTATCGTCGTGCCTCTATGTAAGCTTGCAATCATAGAATTCGAAGGTGTGAAAGTTGCACTTCTAGGGAGCTTACTTGTTACAAAGAACCATTTTTTCTCACGTTTTACCACAACTTCCAATTGACAATAAAAGGGAATTATCCCCATCGACTTTTAACTCCACACCCCTTCGCAATCCAATATCCATATTCAGGATATCACGATAAGAAAATCAGGGACCACCGCAAGGACATTGGATAGATCCCAACCCATACCATCTCCTCCAAACCACCGGTACCCCCAAAGATCTCATCGAACGGCCCATAATCACTCTCCTGATCTCCGCTGTTTTTCAAAATGGGGCGCACGGCACACGGGTTCCCTCTTCTCCAACACCCGCTATCCTCGCGCAACATCTTTCCTTGTCGTGCTCCACTTCTCTACAACAGGGCAACGCCGCTTTCAATTTCGCAAAACAACTAATCAACGGACGAGGAAAATCTTAACAAGTACGCGCACCGAGAAACAATGTACCGTCAACCCCCATACTATAAAGCGGGAAGGCAATACGAGCCATATAACGATAAGCCTACCCCCCACCCCCCCTTTCCCTCCGAAATCCAACTCGGCTCCAACTCTTCACTGTCTGTGTGGATATGGGAACTCCGGCAGCTCTCTCTCTAGGCTCATGCAATGCTCTTGTGTCGGCTGGAATCAACAAGGTGTGCTTCCCCAGCTTATCTCAGCACCTCCCTCAAGAGTGCCTCCAGAGGAGAGGCAGCCCCACGCTGTCGTACAACGGCACGCGGCTCGCCTGCCTGCCCGTCACCAGAGCTGCAGCCTTGGAAGCAGAACAGGCTGCTAAGCCCCAGCCTGCGGAGGAGGTAATTACTCCTCTCTTCTTTTAATTTTGCCTTTGCATACTTGTAATCCAGGCATTTCAACTGCATAGTAAGGTGTCATTCAGGGGTTTACCCCACTTACCCCACTCTTTCTCTTTCTCAGTAGGTCCCACATTTTTCCTTTTTTAATATATTAAATAAATTAATTTTATTCCATCTATTCCATAAAAAATAATATATTATACTATCATATCATATAAAAATTATAAACTACTCCACTTCTACTCATTTTTTCAAACTCCAATACAATCACATCACAATAACTACTCACTTTTTCAAACTTCAATACCATCATATCACAATAAACCCACTTCTAACCCATCACCAGTTTAATCATCTATCTAAACACTAAAACCTAAAAATGGATTACATGCTACCAGTTTAACCCACCTAAACCCACATACCAAATGTCTAGAGATTCAATATTGCACTCTCTTGGAAAAGTTGTTCTCAACGACGTTCTTTGCTGGTAGTGATCGAATTGTGAATGATAATGTGTTATTACAGGATAAGCCAAAAATATACCATTTTCTGGTGGCGAATGCGAAGTTCATGCTGGATGAGGAAGAGCACTTCAAAGAGCAGCTATATGAGCGGCTACGCCACTTCGCGGAGAAGAACATGAAGCAAGACTTCTGGCTGGTGATAGAGCCCAAGTTCCTTGAAAGGTTTCCCCTTCTCACCAAGAGGCTCAACAGGCCCGCCGTGGCGCTCATCTCCACTGATGGCCCTTGGATCAAGTAATGACCATCCCATCTCAAAGCTAATCATCGATATCCAACCGATTCATCGATACCGATACCGTACTGATTTGATATAACTGAACAATTCTCACTGAATTCAGGTTTATGAAGCTGAGACTTGACAGAGTGCTGGAGCAGAGCTTTGTAGCAACAAGCCTTGAGGAAGCATTGGCAGCCAATCCGGCCGATTTGCATTTCGAGAAGCCGACGACATGGACGGCGCCATACCCAAAATATGAGTTCGGGTGGTGGGATGTCTTTCTGCCACCCAAGGCATAGACACATGTTTTTGTAATATTCTCATTACGCGGGAAACCTAATCATGTAGTGCAAGTAAATGTTGTTTAGAGTTTTTCCAAGCTTAGTTCTTGCTCTCTTTTTCACACAAGTTTGTGTATTCTACAGTTATTGTTTAAGCAGGTACCATTGGGCATTGGCTAGTTCTATTTACATTTGCAACACAGCTGTGATTCTATACTTTGTGCAAACAATAAAATGTTTTACCATACTCCAGGTTAAATTCTGCTCCAACAATTTAGACCAAATGCAAATAATGGATTAGGAAACATCTATAAAAGGGCGTGCCAGATATGTAGAACATGCGCATTACTTCGTTTTAAGATAACGTTCGATGAAACAAAAATGCAAGAACTCAGTGCCAATTAACAGGGTAAAGGTACAGATACTTAAACAGCAGCAAATGCTAAGAATCAATGACGCTTCAGACCTGGGAACTTGGCGATATTCGCCATCACCTTGGCTTTCATCTCGGGGAAGTTCTTACTGAAATACTTATGGAAGTGCGATGCCACCTTCTCGGTGATGAATGCAACTTGATCCTCGTTCCGCTCGTGCAACGCGGGCAGGGTGCCCAAGATCACTAAGACTGCAAGCCATATTGTGAATCTATTAGTCAGAGACATGTTCAAACTGAATGCAAGATTTAAGGACTTTCCAGGCCAAAGAGTATGTAAGGATCATGAAAAGTAACATTAATTTTCAGTAATGCATAACTAGAGCATATGTAAACAAACATAGAAAAAGGAACATTTCCTGGGAATTATAACGCAAATCAAGTCAGAACACAATGCAACTACTACATTAGACTTGACCATCATATCAGACATTAAGATGAGGAATCATTCGGGACAGAAACAACTAGGACACTGAAACTCTCATTTATAGCATTTACCGATAATCCATAACCAAGTTTGGTTGGAAGAACAGAGGTCCTCCTTCCCTGATTGGATTAGTTAATGCCGGCATGCTAATAATGGAATTGTAATGGGAAAGTTGGTATATACTTACCCCATTGGTTGAATTAGGATTAAAGATATCAAGCCATCACACTAATGAGCCATGTGGCACAAGGATTTACGTAGAAAATCTTCTCAACAGAAGATAAAAATCATGGAAGCAGAGTACTTAGCGCTTAAGGATGGCTAGAAATGTCGTTACATTCTTAAATTGTGAAAAAAAGAGGGAAGCATTACATATTATACTCCCACAAGGCTAATAGACCCTCCAACCTTAAATTTCAACGAAATTCCATAGAATTTCTCTGAAATTTCTATTTTTAGGTCACCGAATTTGAAATATTACTTTATTTCTTTTCTCAAGATTTCAACAAAATATCATCGAAATGTCAATGAAATTTTATCGAAATTGCAGGTCGTTTCAACGAAATGATAAAAATAAGGGAATCTACTCTAGGAAACATGTTGCTTTACATTGTTCGACGAAGTTTCTTTAAGTTTCTAAAATTTAGATCTAAATCAAAAATCAAATCTAGACACAATATTTAAGAGTTAAATTCAAATTTTAACTAAAGAGCTTTATTTTTTTCTTTCTTTATTTTGATATATATGTTTTGATTAACAATTATTATATGTGTCATCTCATTCTTATTGACAAGGTGATTAACATGGCTCTTGCTTCCAGTTTAGCACAAAAAGCTGACTCTAGGAAACACATTGCTCTACATATAAACAAGTGATGATTATGGCATCGATAATATTACTTCAAAACTTATATTTACAATTCTATCTAACAAATAAGTGCATATTCTTTTTTTTTACTTGAGAATATTTAAAACTTAACTTTTTGGAAAAAAGTCAAGTTTAGAGTCATTTCCAATATTTCCGACGATTTCACCAAAAGTCTCGGAATTTTCTTTTTTTGGACATTGGTAAAACGAAACTGAAATCTTAAATTAAGCTTTGCTTTCGTACGGTTTCTCTCTACTAAAAGGAGTATGTGCGGCAAGCAAATCCTCCTTTGAGTCCCAATTGCCTATGTGAGTGCTAGGTTGTAAGCAATTATCCAAATCTTGTGACTATAAGTATTTGTCTACCAGTTGGTTGGATATAAATTGTGTTTGTAAATGCTACACAGTTTATTAATGTTGATTGATTTATTTGGGTCTTGTATAGCATATATTTTATGATCAGAAGCTATACAATGCATCTATTAGACATACACGTTAGAAAGACTTGTCTTTGCCTGTGTATGTTTTGTTTTATTTCTAAAATTAAATATTTTTTAAGTTGAAAATGTTTTGATTAGGTACAACATTTAAGCTATCATATCGATCTTCAATTTATTTAATAAGATATCACTTTAATAGTACTCTTTGTTAGCTTATATTTTTCTCTGTTATTATTACACGTGTCATCATTCTCTTCATATTAAAGAGGTGAAACTAATGGGATCTGATTTCGTCTCCAAATCTGATTTTGATTCCGAGCAGTATGCTACTTTTTTCACCATTCTCTTCATATTCAAGAGGTGAAACTAATGGGCTCTAATTTCATTTCCAAATCTGATTTTGATATCGAGCAGTATGCTACTTTTTTACTGTTGGAGCGATTTGATGGAAAGTTAATATAACATATCATGTTAGTATCCTACTATTAGCAAAAAATTTTGTTTATTTCTATCTCATTTATTGAGTTAAAGAATATTAGAAATCTCAATTTTAGAAAAAAAATGAGTTTTCAAGTAATTTCCCCAATTTATAACCATTCCAACAAATTTCCAACGAATTTCTCTTTCCATGCTTACCAAAACGAAACTAAAATCCGACATTTAAGGCCTTGCCCTCCATTGCCCGTTAATATGTATAACGTAAAAGAACTCATCAAGAATGTCCACCCATTTACTCTAGTCTCTACCTCAGCACTTTGTTTCCACCCCTTGTGGCTTTACACCATACTTTTACTCCAAAGATCTTCTTATTCTAAACACAAGAATCAGGATGATGATAGCTTAGTCCTAAACATCTTTTCATCTCCTATAAAGCGTCTCATTCCTCTTAATGAAACCTATTCACTACAACTAAATCTTGGTTTCCATATCCTATTTTCTTTAACTATACAAGTAAATTCACAAGACTGAATTTCAACCCCCAAGAGTTGTAAACCCCAGGAATAACTCCCCTAGCAGCTACTTGTCACAAATACATACCCTGTGAGGAAGAAACATGCCCTTGAGAAATGTACACATAATTCAAGTTTGTAGACTGAAATGCTAAAGCCATGAGCTTACTTTGAATTCCCTTATATCTATTCAAACCAAAGACCAATTTCTGCGCATAAAATTGTGAATTCCGGATGCGAAACGCATACTTTTTTCATGTACTAAAAAATTATCCTTTTGCACCATCTGCTTTTAGCAATAAAATCAGGAAAGTTATCTACATATAAAGTACACATCTAATCCAGATTCCAAAAAAAACTGAATTGAGTCTGATCAATAATTTGTAGAACAAAAACAGATGTGATATAAACATTTTATATTCTTTTAAAAAGTTATCAACTTACTCGAGTGTAACAAGGTCAGGAAACTTAAGCAATCACCGAGTTTAGACAGCAACCACAATCATGAAATCAGCTGCGAGAAAAAGGAACATAGTCAAAATAAAGTTTACAAAGCAAAACTTCCGTTTACAGTATTAATATTTTAGACATCCAGAATATATTAATTCAGAAGGACATTCACAATTAGGTTACCATTAAAAAATTCTTCAAGTCCTTTCCCCAGCCAACATGGTAAAACATGGCAATGCTCGTGTTGATTTTGTAACTAACTTCACGGGCAACCTTGACAAACCATTCTTCAGGCAATACGACCGCTGGGAAGTTCAGATATGATCCAAGTAGCAATCAGTCAGCATTAGTAAGTTGGTTCTAATAAAAAAAAGTTAAGTCGTGCACTTTCTAAGATAACAATGCAGTCTAACTATAGAAAAGGCATTTGACCAACCTAAAGAGCAGTAAAATAACAACTAAAATCTTCCAATGAATAGTGATGTATCATGATAACGAAGAATTAACCAAACGTTCTCCATGATATTCAGTAATTTGTAACATTGCTACCCAGATGTATAACTTTTATATTAAGGACATAAAAGTAAAGGAAGATATGTGAACCATAAATACCTCTCTATTTTATTAATGTGATTGAGATCACTAAAAATTCTCCTCTACCTTACAAAAAACACATAATTGACTTTGAGAAACAATCAAATAAAAGGGAAAAGGTAATATGTCATAATGAAAAAGAATGAGAAAATGGCATAGAAGAGATTTTGTCGATAACTGGATTACTTCAATAAACACCATCAACTTGGGTGCCAACAATGGGATTTCCTTACAGTTCAACCAAGTATTTTGCATTTGAAACTGTTGAAGACAAGGATCAAAGAGCAAGAAGATTGAACAACAAAGAGCACCGTCAAAACAAGTATAAGAGAGTGACAAAGCAAAAGCAATCCGTGCAATATTCCCCATTCAAATAAAAACCAAGCAATGGTCAAGCTAATAAGAGTGCCAGCTGACATCTTCTTTTTTCTCCAAAGTATTATATCCGCCACTGAAACCAAAAGATGAGGGAACTGTTAGATTTAAGTAACGTACCGAAACTTGTTCAGCAATCAATTGGGAACATTCTGAACACGTAAAACAGAGATAATCACATCTAGTGCAATAAAAACATTCTAAGAGAATCTATTTCGTGGTTATCTTATCGATCTAGGATAAAACAGTTGGGCAGTTTTTGATTCAGGATACTTGACACATTAAAAGCTAAGTTAACTACTACTAACCCATGTCCGAACCGGAAAATTCAACCATTACACACACAAAAGAAGAATGGAGAGAGTAAACTCACATACGGATGAGAAAATTTTATTTTCTTTACTCTACCGTTAGAGTATAATCAAATTTAATCTTGATGTTCAGTGCAGGTGCTTAACATGTAAACTTTATATTTTCCAATCATTTACACAGAAGCATATTAAATCACCAAAACCACTATATTCAAGATATGACGATAGAACTTACAGTTTCTGTAGATTTGGACATAATCTCTTATTTATTCTGGCAATGGATCCCAATAATATGAGAAAAAACTGCACGTCAGCAACTCTGTAGACAAGGAAAAAAAAGTCGGTGGCACCACAAAAAAGCATGTGGCACTTGGTCTCTCTCAAAACAACAATCACCTGATGTTGTGATAGATCAGAGCAAACATCCATCCTGATTCTCAAACTACCAAAGTGCAGAAAGATGCAACCATCTTCGACTACCCCTAATTGACAATTAAGTTACAGGCCATCACAGAACTATCCCTAATGGAGCCAACCCGGACTGCTGTCTACAATTTCGGGTATGATAATAGCTTAAAGTTGCGATTTTCCCCTAAAAATTAACAACCCTAGCAGAACGTAATAGTAAAGACGCTATGACAATACGAAATTCCTGAATGGATAGTAGGACTTCGGAAACCCAAATAAAAGGTATTACATTTTCCACTTCCAGATAGGGAATGCATCGATTCCATCCTCCCGAACAAGTGCTTCATTTATCGATTAACTGACTCCGGGACTACGCCATCCAGATCCGGCAAACACGTCGCCTGCTTCTCAGCTCCTGAAACTAAGAGATGGACACACAACATCCGATAGCTTTTCCACACATGCAGCCAGTTTCAGATCCGCACACACTACATATGTTGAACGCATCGAGCACTCGTCTGCGGGAACATCGGAGACGGGATCGGTGTAGTCGTGATCGGAGCTTCTCGACAAATCGGGGGCTTCATTTGGGGTCTGACTATTCGCTGGCTCTGCCATTCGCCTTTCGATCTCTGACATTCAAATTCTCAGCGCTTTGAAAGTGGAAGAAGAATGAGGAAGAACTGATCAGTCCGATGGTTCCGTTCACTTTGTGCGGGGATTGGAAAATGGCGCGCTTTTTGAAAGTGGGAAAATACGGTATATGATCGGACGGTCATGATGGATGATCAGTTTGGATCGGCGGCTGTTACGGGGAGGAACGGGCGGCAGTCGCGCTCCGTCCGTGTACGTGGGGAGGGGAAATGTGTATCCTCGCTACTGGATATGCGGGCCAACACACCCCCCCCCGACACCCTCCCCATGATTTTTTTTATTTCAAATTACATGTAAAATATTCATTTTTAACCTCTCAATTAGACGAGGTCGATTTCAACAAAGTTGAGACCGCTAAAATTTTAATGAAGTCTCAAAATAAGTTGAAATTTGAATGGCGTGATGGTGATATATTGTGATTTAAATCTCCCAAGGATTCAATTCAAAAAAATCAAAATTTTGAGAGAAAAAGGGGGTGGATGTAGGAAAGTTACCTACAAGTGGATGTAGGCTCCCTTTTCCCTATGTAAAATATGTTATTATATATTTAATATATTTACCTTTGAGAACAGATACGATCAACAATGATTAGGAGATGATAAATACATACAATTGTATCACATATGGATTATAGTGGTTCGACAATGTGCGTACACCACTTACTCAAAGTCGACTTTCTCTCTAATTCTTCTGCTCATATTTTTTACTAGAATATATGGTCATTCTGAGGGATTATTTATACTACAACGATAGAGTTATGGCTTGGGTTATAGAAAGATGCAATTAAAATTATCATAGTATACATAATACTTAAGAGCTTAGCATTTGCTTCATAATAATTATATTAAATATGAAAATAGTTAGCATTAAATTTTATTAGATCTAATTTAAATAAAATGATATTTGATATTTTAAAAAATATATAATTAATATATAGATATATGTAGATATCAAAGTGATATTTGAATCTATTTTAAAATACATGCACATTGAGATGTCTAAATTCATATAAAATATAAAACATATTTGTAATGGGTTGATATAGAAATATCTATATTTGTTTCATTCTCAGTCATAAGACATGTCCTTGGCTTCTTTTGGTAGAATATGCATATTCTTCGTTTTATTATTTCTATGGATGCTCAGTTTCAGTTTTATTTGATGTAAATAGTGCGCTAACCGATTTGGATTGAAGTTTACAAAAGATAACATGTTCTGTTCAAGAATAAGAATATCATGGCATTTCTTCCATTTTAGATTTTCTTTAAGCTTCAAATTTTATTCTTCCTTCTACTGTAATATGTTCCATTTTCCCTTAAGCTCGATTTATTAGGTCAAAATTTATAGTGCAATAAAATCAGTTAAGAATGGAACTCAAAAATAGAATTTTCCATTCCATTATTTGGTTTAAATTGGGCATATAATTTTTAGTAACAAAGTCATTTTTTTCTTTTGTTTGATAGGAAGAAGAAAAGGAAAATAAATCAAATTTCTTTTGATTTTAAGTATTTCCATATATTTGATATAATATAAAAAAGTAAGATTGGAATATAGATTTCTATAATTATAATATATAAAAAATTACTAATTTCAATATGGAAATTATCTTTTTTATTTTCGTGAATTAATTGTGTGAAAAAATAATATCGTCATTTCGTTATAGGCAGGTAATCAAAATCAATCAAGAAATTAACCACTTCATTATTTAATCCAATTTAATTTCGAGTGGTTTTATATTTATTTATCCTAGGAAAGTGATGAATCACTGATTCTCACCCTTTATTTTTTTTATTTTAGCTATTTATCTTGGAAAATCATCAAGTAAATAGGTATAAATACAATAAGTTGACATTATGCATGCATCTGTTAATACTGCATAATTAGCATGTATTTGTGCAAAAATAAAAGAATAAATGAAAAGAAAAAGTAAAGAGATATTTAGAATACATACAGAGTGATCCAAACCCCAAGAGAAGGTCAAGCATTGACCTAATTGCCAAATAAAATAAGTAGAGAGAGATAGGGCCTACTCTATGTTATACATATCACCTATATATGTAAATAATTATTTTTGATAAATAAAAATAAAATATTCTTTCTACCTCCTTGCATAAGTCTTAAAAATAAAAAAATTAGAAAAAAGATAAAAATAAAATGAAATCCTCTCTCTCTCACTTGTACCAAATGCATGTATATAGGTCACATTCCCTATTTATTCTATACTTATAAATAAATCATAAAAATAAAATAAAAATTCTTTTGTACTCCTAAAATTATGTTGAAAATAAATAAAATAGAAAATTGGCGTATTTTTGTAAAAATAATAAAATAAACATTATTGTACAAAATACAAAGGTATATTATACATATATAATTTATTTTTTAAAAAATAATTAAAAATCACAGAAAATTTTCTTCAAAAATAATAATCATTTTTCATTTGTACACTTTTTATTTTGAATTCATTTACAATTTTTTATTGATTTTATAAATAATTTGTGAAAAACTTTTTTCCGATTGGCCCAGCTGGATGTTAACCTCCGGTCAACGCCCTCTTCCACGCTTGACCTGACTCGACTCCTTTTGCTGAAGCTTCTTCTCCCCTTTTTCCTGATTGGATCAAGCCTCCTTTCAATCTGATTTTTCACTCGAGCTCTCACCTTGGATCCACGAAACTAGCGAATCCCTTGGAAGGTGTGGATCTTCCTAGGGTTGTATGCTTTTGCTCGATTATCTGACCCCTCCCCCCCCGGGAAGCCTATATAATATCTCCTCTGCCTCCACTGTCAAGCAGCTCGTGCCTTACCCCTTCTCTGACCCCTAGGAATCTTCAGTGGAGTGATAGCAACCGGAGGAGACCTTTGGATCGATTTTTGGTGGCCTGAAGCAGCAGCTCAGTTACGTGGTCGAAGAGCGTCGCCATGTCTAACCTCCCCATCTTCCACAGCGAGGTCGAGGCCACAACCTTGACTCCCACCTTCGTCGGAAGTTCCTGAGTTCATCCAGACCCTCAGGTACTGTCCATTTTGCCCCCCTTTTCCAGTTCGATTCGATCTTCCATATCGCTATACCACATGTCCACCTGCTCCAACCAGCTAGTGGGAGCCTCGTCTCATCCTTTCATCCGTTCCGATCGAACCTACACGTCGCCCTCCACCTCGCACCGCATCCTGATCCCCCTTAGACTCGACCTTCAGGTCGAGATTAAGGACGAGACTCCGATCCTCCATCGCAGTTGCGAGTCATACTCCATTCCCCCACGCTTGTCTCCTCCTTATCAAGCAACAACTCGACCGGAGCAAAGCCCCTGAGTCGCTCTTCCCTTTGCAGGTCATTTAGCATGCAAGGAACACCTTTAGAGCTCCCTGTTGCTCAGGCGGAGCACCCCTAGGTGGACGACCATCGCCACAACCATCCGATTGTTGCCATCTTCATCAGACCCTCCAACCCGACGTGCCATGGCTCCACGAAGCTGGTGGACTTCCTCGCTCTTTAATCAGGCCGGTGGATCTCCTCCCCCGCTCGATCGATGTCCAGCGGGGAGGTGTTCTTCTAGTACCCATGGAAGGTTGTATCAGCGATATATCATCGATATATCGGTATCGAGAGGTTGGGGTATCGAAATTGAAGTGTATATCTTTTTACAGGGATATCGACGATATATCGCCGATATATCGGTGATATATCCCCGTATCGGCCCATATCGATCAAAAATGAATGGATTCAGTACAAAAAATACAAGATATCGACCGATATCGCCGATATTTCGTCGATATCCCTATATATGAATGTTATTATTCATGCAAGCTTGATTCCACTACATATCTAGCTACACCTAGTATTAAAACAATCTATGATTTATATACTTTGTTTCGGGTCGGGGGCACTGCCCCCCCCACCCCCGCAAGGGGTGGCCAACCTGGGCTCGCCTAGCCCCCCAAGCTCGCTGACCGGGCAGTGACACCCCCTACTGGTAGGGTATGGTGCGACAGGAGGGTGTATACAATGGTTCTTCAAGTTGGTGTATTTTTACAAGTTATTTCATGTTGTAAAACTTGAATGAAATCCATTTCCAATATATATAAGTCAATTCTTCAAAAAAATTTATAAGTCACGAATCAACATTAATATCAATATGTTCGAAATGATCGATATATGCAATATAAACTTTATAGATGATCGATATGTGTGATCTAAGAGTATATTTGTAAGTTATTTAGTGATCTAAGAACTTGGATAAACTCCATTTTCAATATATATATATAGGTCAACAACTAACAGTACAACCATATCGATATATGCTATGTAAGGTTCATAGATGATTGATATGTGTTATCTAAGAGAGTAGGAGTACATTTGTAAATTATTTAGTGATCAAAGTACTTGGATGAACTCCATTTTCAATATATATAGTATGTCAACGACTAACAATATCAGCGATATGTTCGATATAACGGATATGTGCACTATAAAGATCATAGTCCTCATAAAATGATCTATATGTATTTTCTAGGTGTTTATTTTAGTATTTCATGTTATAAGAACTTGAATGAAATCCATTTCCAATATTTATAAGTCAAGAATCAATATTAATATCGATATGTTCGATATGACCAATATGCGCGATACCGATATGTGTGATATATGATCTATAAATGGACCGATATATGTGATATAAGTGTGTTTTTGTATGTTATTGTTGTTTTAATATCTTGGATGACCTTAATTTTTGAAAAAATGCCAAAAAATTGGCTTTTTGCGCCATTTTCGACATTTCCACCGATATCGTCGATATATCCCGATATATCCATTTCCGGGCGGACAGAAACGATATCGATATCGATAAGGCCTTCCATGCTAGTACCTTCAGTTGCCATCGGATGGGGAACCCATCGCCCAAATCGCATCTCCACTGTCCATCCATCCCCTTTTGTTAGAGGCATCAGATTCACGATTAACAGCCATCAAGGCTGACATTCCCTACGCCGTCTGATATGGTCAAAGGACATCAGACCCGTACGTCTGCTCATACGTTTGAGCCGTCAGATCCATAGCAGAACAGATCGCCATTGGCAGCATCCGCCTTCACGAGAGCTTGCCATGTGCCTCGCACGTGCCTGCAAGGTTATATTTCCCTTTTATACTGCTTGTTTAGTTATTTAACTTTAGTCCATAGAACAAAGTTGTAGTGTATACAATTTGCAGTTTGGACCCTATTTTTTTAGTATTTGCTTTTTAGTCCTCCCGAACATGAGACACGTTCATGTACACGTGAGTTGTGGGTTATTTGCATGACTTATCCCTGAGCTTTATAGATGCTATGTTTTGAGTGGAAACTTTTTTATTATTGCACGTATACCCATGTGCATGTGTTTTTGAGCATGTGCGTGAATATATTGGATAAATTGCAAGATTAGCCCTGTGCTTTTTGTGTATGTTATCTGTTTATATATATATATATCTTCTTGCTATGTGTGTTGTTTTTAATCAAATAATTATCAAATCAACTCCAAAAATTTCACAAAAATTACTATTAGCTCCTACTAAGACGTAATATTTGTGGTAATTCTTGTAAATTAATTTGATTTTATTTGATATTTTCTAAAAATAAAAACCCATAAAAAAGTGCTCTGTCTATTTTATAAAATACATAAAAATTCGAAAAATTGTCTG
Organism: Ottelia alismoides; assembly: GCA_037367405.1. Classification (NCBI taxonomy): domain Eukaryota; kingdom Viridiplantae; phylum Streptophyta; class Magnoliopsida; order Alismatales; family Hydrocharitaceae; genus Ottelia; species Ottelia alismoides. The sequence continues at coordinate 59,665 of JAZKJV010002807.1, read as the reverse complement.
AAAAATTCCATGAAATTGTCTATGGGTGTGTCTTTATATGCTTTGTCTTCAGTAGTATTTTTGCTTGAAAATTCCTCATAAAAACCCTAAAAATTACAAAAGACTCAAAAACTTATAAAAATCATTAAAAATTCTATAATAAACAAAAAATAGAATTTCAGTTTCTGCTTGTTTTCTTTTATCTATAGTTTATCATAAAATTTCTATCCAATACATTAGGACACTTTAAATATTTTTAACTTGTAATTTTGTCCTGGTTGTGCACTATTTCCATGTTTAGCTCTTATTTGATTTTTATAAAATCATATAAAAAATGTAAAAATCCTCACAAAAAATCCGAATATCTGAAAAACATAAAAATATTTTTGTTTCCTATTTTTTAGCATTTTTTACCTTCATAAAAATCGAAAAGGCTTACCGGTGTGCTTACTTACCTTATTTTCTTGCTTTCCTTCCTTAATTTAAAACTATAAAACAATTGCAAAATTAAAAATAAAAATATGTTTTCATTTCTTTGATTGTGACTACTTCTTACATTTCTGTGCTCCTTGTGTTCGACCTTGGTCGCTATACCAGGTTAAATAAATAGCGGAGATCACTGAATTATTTTATCGATTTATATCTATTTGATCGTGTGGTTTCTATTTTCTTGTTGAGTCTGTCCGTCTGATTGGCGTCACAACAACCCGTGATTATTCTTGATACTTAACCCTAGTCGGTCAGACGCTCATCATAATGGCATCGTTGCCGGAGAAAACGACTTTTTAGTCTTTTAAAATTATTGTCTCTATCTTATATAATTATTTTTTGACATTCTTTCTACATTGATTTTTGTGAGAGGGACCGCTCGAGGATGTTGCGGCTTTTGGTTGGAGTAACAACATCGAAGGAGCAAGAGGACAACCAGACATTAGTTATATGGAATAGAGTAGTTAGGCTTCCTTTTTAGCACATTCATATTATTGTTGTAATAATACATGGACACTCAACTTCTTCTTGGACTTGGCTTATCGTGGTCTATTTCGCCAAGCACCGATGTGCTCGGGGGACCTCACCGTAGTTTTCATCGGTTTTATTTTCCTTGTATTTTTATTTCCTTTGATTCTAGAAGAATTTGGCCCTTAGATTTAGGAATTTCTTTGATTGCGACGTAAATAATTAAGGCCCAATCCCGAATATATTGCCTGCACCTATAGATTCGTAATTGGACCTTATTAATAATTCATAATAAAAAGTCAGAATACTTAGATTTGAGTCCATGCGTCATGACGAACCACATGCAATGCTAGCAGGACCCGTTGTGGCGGGCACCGAGTGGTTCTCAAGATCGAACTGCGGACTTGGTCTAGTTAGCAGACTCTTGTTCTTCACGTTCATTAGAAACTACTCATCTAAGGTCATTTTCTTCTTGCATCATTTAGATTAGTTTACATTTCTGTCTTTAAATTTATGTGTGGATCACCCTGCACGTAGAGTGCTGGCGATAGGTACGCATCTCTTACTTTGCATGCATTATAGTGTTTGATCGCGCATCGGCTTTTTCGACTTCTCCTCGATTTTTGGACTTAAAATAATCAGGAGATCGAAACATTCGTTAGGTGTGGTTTGTTATTGAAAAATATCTAAAAAAGAGACAATCATAAAATTGATATTGCTACACAAACTTGATCCTAAAAGACATCTCACTTAAAAATCTGTCTTGGGAGAGTCATCCCCTCATTGTTTGGTTTGCTTGTGCGAGAGAGTGACCTGTACACTAGGCTAGAGCCACACCTGAACTCTCATTAATACCGGTATTGGGGTTAGTTGTTCTCTGAAGGGTCCGAAAAAGCCGGGTTAAGGAGTTGTTTTTAATGTTCGTGTGTGAAATTAATAATGTCGTTCGTTGTAGGCGGCGATCGGAAACATTCAAGAAATAACCACAAATGTTTAATCAATTTTTTTAAGTGGTTTTTTGTTTATTTTACTTGGGCAAGTCCCAAGGTCGATCACAAGGAGGCAAAGGAACAACCTAGAGTTGTGTCTATCCAATTTTTAGTTCGGTTTTCAAGACGGTCTTTTTTTTGGAATTTTTCGTGCAATAAAGGGATGTAAAATGCAAATTCGGCCTATTTTAGGGACTAAAATGTAAAGTTCAATCAAACAATATCCGACAAAATACGAAACTTGGCCGAGATGTAAAAGATGATGAAATGAGTGCACCGTAATTTTTTTGGAATTTTTTGGATGCGATATGAATTTTTTATGAATTTTTAAATGCAAACAAATTAATTTTAAATATTTAATTTTAATAAATATTAAACCTACTTCTTTTCGAGAACTAAAATTATCTAAGATCTATCACTAGGTAATGGATCTTAGAAAAATCCTAGACCTCAAAAATGTGGGATTTAATACCTATTAAAAATAAAATAGTGAAATATGCAAAATGATTTTTACAGAGCAAAGTATGCATGCAAATGCAATGATTTTTGGGCACAATGTTAATCAAAATAATCTCTACAATATATGATTTTTGGAGAATTTTTAGAGCCACGGTTAATCAGATAAAAATTAAAGAGCAAGAAATGGGCAAAGTTTGCAAATTTCCACAGAGTAATTGATTACCAATTAACCGTCAATCACAATTATGCTCACAATATATCAATGTGTTGAGAATGAAAAGATAAACACAATGCTATTTTTAAATAAATAAAATAATGTCATATGAAGATCTAAAATTAAAGGGGAAGACAGGGGTATAGATGCAATAAATGGTAAATAAAATAAATAAAGAAACAGTGCAGTGGGGGGGTTTGCGTAATTACCAAGAAACAGGGGGGTCCCTATGCAAATTCACCAGAGTGGCACGTGCGTAGCACGTGCCTCTGGTCGGTGGACCGGAGTGGAAATATGAAGAAGCTCCGGGGGTATTCTGCAATTTACCCAAGGGGCACGTGCGCAGCACGTGACCTGGGGTGACGTGAGGCTGAGGTCGTCCCCCCACGCACGTGCGGCTCACGTGCGGGGGGTCTCGGGCCTGGAGCCCGGCCCGCGGTGCTGGTGGCGCTGGCGGAGAGTCCTGGTGGCGTGGCGATGGTCGTCTTCGCGAAGGCTTAGCGCTGGCGGCGTGGTGTACTCCAGTACAGGCCTTGTCGGTGAAGTAGCGAAGGTCGGTGGCGCTTGATGACGATCGGAGAAGGCGAGCTCGGAGATGGTGTCGGAGATGATGACCGGTGGAGAAGGCGGAGAAGACGACGGCGTTGAAGCGGAGTAGTTGTGGTTGTCGATGAAGCTGCTGTCGGCGGAGACGTACGGTTATGGCGGAGCAGATGAAGTCGTGGAGAACGATGGCGATGGTAGTTGATAATTGGGGTAGTCGAAGACGGAGTCGTAGGGGGTGAACGGAGATACTAGCGCGTTGGCTCGACGAGAACTCGGAGCTGGGCAGGAAGGCACGGAGGCGTCGTGGGCTGCAGCGGCGTCGATGAAGATGCCGGATCTCGTCGGGAAGAAGGCGGAGCTCGGACTGTCACCACCGAGCTCCGTGGCAAGGGATGCAACCGGCGGATACCCGGCGTCGATGAGGCGAGTCCCTTTAAATAGGAGAGGGTTACGGGGACTGCCGAGGTTGGTTGGCCGGTGCGGGAGGCGAAGATAAAGGAGAAGAGGTGACCGGCGAAATCGCGGGGAGTCGTTGGCAGAGAATTCAGGGAGACGAGCGGCGGCGGTTTGGTGAGGATTGCGGGGGAGGAGGACGAAGGTGGATGGCCATCCGATCGGCCAAGATCGGACGGCCATTGAGGTGACATGTGGCCTGGGGGTGAAAGGAGGGCGCACGTGCAGTGCGCGTGCGAGGGTGGCACGTGCGCTGCACGTGCGGGCGATTTTATTTAATTTAATTTTTTAATAATTTTTTTTAATAAAAAATGAAAGTTAAAAAGGCCAAAAATCAATGACACGTGGCGGCCTCTGGGGCTGCCACGTGTCACCTCCAGAAAAATCCGAAAATAAAACCTCTTGTAAAATCGATAAAAAATAGCAAATGACCTCGGATCGAAAAAGTTCCTTCACGAAAAATGCTCGTCTCGATGAGATCTACAACTTTCATGAAGACATTAAAGCCAAATTCGGTCAAATGTAAAAAGTGAATTTTTGGGGTATCCCATGTGCATAGAATACCTTGATTTTTGGGTTTTCTAATTTTTTTGTCGTTTTTAACCACGATAAAAATCCGGAAAAATATTGAAAACTCAAAGATGAATAAAAGGCACCTAATTCTATTTTTTTTTGGATTTTTGTTAATGAAGAAAATAAGTACATAAAATACAAGGTCAAAAACCGCGAAAATACAATGTACAAAAGAGGCCCAAAACCCAACTTTCACATACGAGCTCCGATTCACTTGAACTTGGTCTTGTTTTGAAGGTAATTGAATGTGTATTAGTTCAAAAGTGAGTAGGATCAAATCGGACACTGGATGGGGAAGATATGTGGCTTTTAGTCTGAAAATCCTGAAACTAGGGTTTGGGTTTTTGGTCCACTTATTTGAGTTAGTGATTTTTTGTATTTTTCATTTATTTTTGTGAGTAATATGTACACAATGGAAGTGGTTTTGGGTTATTCAGAGTTAGCAGGAAGGAGTTAAAAATAGGGGAAGTTAGGCTATTTACAGGTCAATTTGGGCTTGGATTTTTGGCTTCTTATTTGATGCAGAATTTAATGCTAAAATGCAATTCTTATGAAATCATGCACAAATGCTAATTATGCGAAATAGATGCAGATATGCTGTTGATTTTTAGGGAGTTGAGCTTAATAAATGAGATTTAGAGTGATGAATCCGAGATTCATCATCCCCCTATACTTAAACCATGCTCGTCCCTGAGCATCAAAAAGACATGCCATGAAGTGAAATGAGACTGGGTTCCATACCAAGACCATGAGCTGAAGGTGAGAATGAAACTAAACTCGACCTTTGGATTAGTAGTGTGGCGGAACTTCTGTGAGACTTAGAATTTTAAAATCAACAGCCCTCAAGTTCTACACATCATTGTTACAATTTCGGCTCAGAAGTCATCTTAGATCAATCCTCTTCCCAAAGTATACCCTATGAACATTGAATAACCAACTCGTGTGTGTGAAGGATTTTAGCTCTTCCCATCCAGAATGCCGGACTACCATGCTCCTCTCCTTTCCAGTAACTCGTCCTCGGGGAGTCAGGTATTTCCTTCTAAGGTCTGTCGTGCTGTGTTCACAATCGAAAATGGGGGAGAAGCTAGAAGAAAGAGAAAAGAACTGGAGGGGGTGGCCAGTGTAGTCACCTCTCCTTGTGAAGATGGCCAGTGTAGCCAAGTCTCCACCAAGATCTGCAGGTTTCTTGAAGCTTGAACCTTTTTGGTCGAATTTTATTTGGTAGACTGCTTCTTTGTATTTGGAATTTTTGGTGGTTCTGCTTGGATCTTGTTTTGCCCCTACAGATATAGCATATTTTTATTCCGTACATTTTTTGGGGTCTTAGAAAAATTGTGCCCAGCCGTCCATCCCTTTTCCGAAGCTTTATTTCAACCCGAACTCCGGTCTTTAGATTTCCACGCTACCAGAAAAGAAACTCATATAGTCTTCCAACATCCCGTCTGGGTTGAGCTAAGTGCATAGTGCGAGAGTACAAATTAATTCCCTATTCCAGAGTTGTACCCAGAATGAAGAGATCAGTTTAGACACTAAGAGTCAAACGTTGTACATTGTCATGTGGAACTTAAGGAATTAAGTCAAAAAGACCTGAAGCTCTTAAAATCCTATTTCTCGGTGAAGTTCCTCTGAAAATTAGGTGGATTAAGGGCAAGTTCAGACCACTCTCGGTTTCGGCTCACAACTTGGTTCAGAACCCAATGACTTTTCTCAAATGCAAATGCATGTGATGTTGGATGAAGTGCAAGTGCGTGAAATGCAGATTTTTTTTTGTGCAAAGATGAAATGAGAAGCCATTTTTTTTCAAAAAATTTGGGCAAGTCAGTGTTAGTAGAAAAACTCTCTTTTTTTAGTACCCACCCCGTAAATACATATAGACTTACGCGAAAGTACGAGATATGGGTAAAATATATATACAAAGTATATATACAGACCCCCCTATACTTAGCGAGTGTTGTGTCCTCAAAGCACAAAAAGCGTAATGAAGACATAGCTCGTGCTAAGCGTAAGAGAGTGGAAAATTTATATACAATGGGTTAGGAAGTAAAGCGGAAAAGAGTGAATGAGGAGAGTATATACAGGTGGATGTCGGTTCCCCCTATACTTAGGCTCTGGACAGCCTAAGTATGGAAGAAGGGTGGAAATGGAGCGGTTGGGAGGATGAGAAGGATGGTATAAACAGATGGCATCGGTCCCCCTATACTTAGGCCTTGGCCTAAGTAAAGGAAGAAGCTGTACAAGGAGACCGATGTGGTCGGGAGGGAGGGTGGGTAGCCGCTGATTAAGGTGGTTTTCGGCTGATCTTCTTGTGACCCTGCGGTGGGAGATCATAATGATGAGGTGAAGATGGAGCATATGATTCCCAACTACAATCAGTGTCATCCTCGGAAAAATCATGATGGATAATAGATGAAGTGTTTGAGTCAGATGAAAGATATCCATCATCAGAGTTATCCTCAGAGGAGTAGTATTTGAAAGTGGACATACTCCAAGTCTGCATATCTCTTTGTTTCTTTAATTGTTTCCTCGGAATTCGTTCCTTCTTGGGATCAATCAATTTGTCCTCAGATGATAGCTCAGAAGCACCGGTCTCAGTCAGCTCATACGAAAGAATTCCAGTATACTTGAAGAGTGCAGGAGCATCAGCTTTGGATGAGTAGTAGTTAGGAACGGGAGTTGTGCAACGAGGATTGAATTTTGGATCCTTACGAAGATATGGCTTTAGGGCTGCCGAACAGACTTCACTCATGTAGACTACCTTTTCCGGACCTGATGAGGGACCATCAGACGATACCTCTTCCGGAAGGTCAAAGGTGACTCTCTTTTTATTTTGTCGTGAATGTGTCGGTTCACTTGAGTATCCAGATGAATAGCCATTTTCCTTGGTTGGTGTTTGGTCTGTGTGCTTGCTCTTAGTCTCCCGTATGTTTGAGCACTCTCGATTTGGGATGATTTGGTCAAGATATTCAGAGAATGTTGCTCCTGGGTGTGACCATGCATATGTCTCAGGATCGTAGTAGAAAGATTTGTCTATTTTGAGATCCTCGGGGATTTGAATATTGGGGAGAGTCTCTGCATGTTCTTTCTCCATTGATTCGATGTTGGCGCATTCCTGTGTCGAGTTGATGTAATCCATGTAGTCAGAGTAGGTCGACCCAGGGTGTGCCCATGCATAAGTCTCCGGATCATATGATTCATATACATGATTCTCCCTGGTGAGAGCGGCTGGGAATGGAGCATGGGGGAGATTTTCTAAACCAATAGTCTCATCAACAACCGCTATTTCAGGTGTGGCTGCGGGGTAGGGCTCTTCTACCGCTTCATGGTTACGGTTGTCGGGGACTTCGTGGGTTGCCTCAGGCGATCGTGGTTCCTCAAAGACATGGTCAGATCTAAGTGCTTCCAATGCTGTGAAATTGATTTCCCGAGTCTCACAATCAATACTCGCCTTGGCCAATGCCAAGAATGGCTTTCCGAGAATGATTGGAGACTGGGTGAATTCTCCTTGATGCTCAATATCAATGATTGTGAATTCTACTTTGAGCGGAGCACTTTGGAATTTCATGATGACAGAAATGGTTCCTCTCGGCCGTTTTATCGATCGGTCCGCCAATTGAATGATCTCTCGTATCTTTCGAATCGGTCCGAGTTTGAGTTCATGGAATACAGAGGTCGGGAGGATATTAATTGGTGAATCGTCATCAATCCGAGCATGGGTGAAAATTATGTCTTTGAGTACACATTCAAATCTGGGCAACCGCTTCACTTTACGGCTCTTGGTTTTTCTCCTCAACACCAAGGAGGAGGCCATTGACAATATATGTCTCTTGGTTTTTGTTCGAATCCTGCCCGATTTCTTCATCGTTAATTTGTCCAATACAAATCCTTTAAGATCGGGGAAGTGTTCAATGGCCTGTAGAAAGGGAAGTTCAAAAATTAATTTCTTTCCTATTGCTTCCCGTACGGTTGGATCCAAATTCCTCAGATCGTCTTCAGTCTCAATTTGTATGAAATTTTCTAAATTTTCAATTTTTTTGTGGTTTTCAAATATTTCTATTTTTTTGGTATTTTCTGGGTGGTGTGGGGTGTTCTTTAGATGGGCTCTGGAGTTCAGGGTGAGGGTCAACGACATAGTCATTTTCAGAATTGTCCATAGGTCCCTGAATATCCGCAAAATTTTCAATCTTAGATCCAATCATTTCCTCATTCATTTTTATATCCGAGCTACCAGAGATTAATCGATCGGTAAGTTCTTGAAATTTATCCTCCATTAAATCAAATTTCTTATTTATCCTCAAAATATTCTCCAAAATCTCTTCTTGGCCAAGTATGAGAGCAGTTGGGGTATGTTTTTGTAATTCAATGTCCCTTCCATTTTTCTATGTGTACTAGGAGAGGGATCTCTGGAAATATCCGATGTACAATCATCATTTTCTGAAAGTATCTCCTCAATAATCATGGAAGGTGTCTGCTCATATGGTGTAGGTAAGTGGAGTTGGTCCAAGGGGAGTTGTGATCTTATGTGGTCTATCCAATCCTCTGTATGAGTGAAGAGGGGATTATTATGTTCAATCCAAGGTAATGATTTTTCTTTGGTGTACAAGAATGATGGAAGAGGTGCAGAAGTGTTCAATTCGATCATGTGGTTATCTTCTCCCATGAATGATGGATTGACATTTACCGAATATGAGGGGTGAATTGTATGATCAATGTAAAGAGGATTAAATGAAGAAGTAGAGCCCTCAATCATTTGTTGGTTTGTCTGCTCTGAATACAAAGGGTTGTCATTCATGAAACAGGTCGGATTAGCAGAAGCAGATGGATTTATTGGTGGTTGAGGGGGAGGTGTTTTGGGTCTAACCGATACAAATTCATTTTCATAGTATAGCTCTGATGGATTCTCGGATAAACGTTCGGCTATTTTTGAAAGAGCTGAAAGGAACGAGGGGTTGGGTCTGCAAGAGTTATTGGACAAGAAATCCATGATGAGGTTAAAATCAAGAGAGGAAAGAGATGATCACACGGGAAGAGAGTTTTTATCAAATGTGCGGCTTTTGATCTTAGGTCTCGGTTTACGCACACCAATGCAAACACAATTCAAACCCTGGGTTCACCAACGCACACAATGAAGCCGTAAGAGTTCGGCTATTATCTTTTTGATTTTAGTTGGTGATAAATCAATCTTGGCAGGAATTTAGCAAGCTGAGATTTAGGATTTGGGCTCTAACCTTAAGTGTCGTCTCTCACTCACTCAGAAAAATAGAAACATACAAGGTCGGGGTTGCTCTCCTGCAGAAATTCTTGATTTTATGGATTATTTTGATCGGCTATATTTAGCAGTCCCAATTTTTAATAAGGTGATCACTGAAAAATTATATGAGCACAAACACACGTCTACCGTCCAGTCCCAATTTCCTTTAGATTTATGTGATAAAACAAGGGGGAGAAAGTCGGGAAAAGCTGATGCACGCGGAAAACTATGATGAATGCTCAGTTAGAAGACTTACAGTGCCTCCTCGCAATCTTCATGTGGAATGCTAGACAGAATTTTAAAAATTATACTATATGCGTGCAAGCCGATAAAAACCGCACCTATGCAGAAAGTTCTATTAGCGGGAAGAATTGAGTTAAATTTTTGGCTAAGTTGAACGATCTAAGGTGCGTCTCAGTTAATGTGCAGTGTGGCTTAAGATCCTACGAGCACAATCAAAAATAAAAATGCTCTAAGAGCCGTATGTGCAGGTCTATCCTAATCGCCACTCAAGTCGGGCCCCACCCTCTCCGGAGAGTGAAACAGGCCACGACACACCACAAATAAAGTTCAAGGTCTTTTTACACACGCGAGAGTCCAAACGGACACCGCTATAAATGAGCAGAAATTAAAAGTGCAGAAATTAAAAACTAGACTCTACGCTCTCTCACGACTCGACCCGATCTTAATTTAATTGCGGTTTCTTCGGGTGTCGGTGAAGATGCGTCGGTTCCTTGAAAAACCGCTCCACGTGCACCGGGTACCTCGCAAGAAAAATAAGAGAGAGAATGTAAGAGAGTGACTCAGAAACTAATCAGAAATAAAATAAATGAAATAAATACTGCAAAATAAATACAAGAAATAAAATGGGATTTACATTGAAAGATTCGGGGGTCAGACTACCCGAATTCGAAAAACCGAACAAAAAATTTTCAAAACAAAAAACTAAGCCATTTGCCTCCCCGGCAAAGGCGGAGGCGTAGCGGTGACTGGCGTGGCCGTCCTCTAGCCGACACACGGCCAGGGGGACGGTGGTGGCGACCGGTGGCTGTCGAAGTGTTGGCTGGCGAGCGGAGCTGGGAGAGAAGCGTCGCGGAGTTGTCGACGTGGTGGAGTTAATCGAAGAAGCGTGGCTTCGAGCGGAGAGAAGGCGATGGAGCAGTGGAGGGAGGAGGACCGGCGAGCGGAAGGGGATGGCGGCACGAGACACAAATAGAGAGAGAGAGAGAGATGGAGAGAGAGAGAGATAGAGAGAGAACCTGAAGAGAGGTTGGGCTCGACGGCAAGTGGTGGCCGGAGCGAAGCAGCGCTGGAGGTGTAGCTGCGGCGAGGAGCGAGGCTTCTCGGATCACGCCGGCGATGGAGTAGCTCGCGGGCTGTCACCACCGGAGGAGGACTCAACGAGGATCGGCGGATGGTGGTGTTGTCGGAGGCGAAGTCGAAGCAGCGTCATGGAGCGAGGTTGATAGGCGGAGGAGAGCGTTGGTCGGTGGCTCGACGCTGAGGAGCGGAGCGGGGCAGAGGCGACGGTGATGCGCCTAGGGCTGCAACGACGTCGGGAGGACGTCGGATCTCGCTGATGACGGAGAGCGGGCTGTCACCACCGCCCTCTTGAAGCTTCAATCGGCGGATACCCGGCGTCGATGAGGCGAGTCCCTTTAGATAGGAGAGGGTTACGGGGACTGCCGAGGTTGGTTGGCCGGTGCGGGAGGCGAAGATAAAGGAGAAGAGGTGACCGGCGAAATCGCGGGGAGTCGTTGGCGGAGAATTCGGGGAGACGAGCGGCGGCGGTTTGGCATGGATTGCGGGGGAGGAGGACGAAGGTGGATGGCCGTCTGATCGGCCGAGATCGGACGGCCATTGAGGTGACATGTGGCCTGGGGGTGAAAGGAGGGCGCACGTGCAGTGCGCGTGCGAGGGTGGCACGTGCGCTGCACGTGCGGGCGATTTAATTTAATTTAATTTTTTTTATAATTTTTTTAATAAAAAACGAAAGTTAAAAAGGCTAAAAATCAATGACACGTGGCGGCCTCTGGGGCTGCCACGTGTCACCTCCAGAAAAATCCGAAAATAAAACCTCTTGTAAAATCGATAAAAAATAGCAAATGACCTCGGATCGAAAAAGTTCCTTCACGAAAAATGCTCGTCTCGATGAGATCTACAACTTTCATGAAGCCAAATTCGGTCAAATATAAAAAGTGAATTTTTGGGGTATCCCATGTGCATAGAATACCTTGATTTTTGGGTTTTCTAATTTTTTTGTCGTTTTTAACCACGATAAAAATCCGAAAAAATATGGAAAACTCAAAGATGAATAAAAGGCACCTAATTCTATTTTTTTTTTGGATTTTTGTTAATGAAGAAAATAAGTACATAAAATACAAGGTCAAAAACCGCGAAAATACAATGTACAAAAGAGGCCCAAAACCCAACTTTCACGTACGAGCTCCGATTCACTTGAACTTGGTCTTGTTTTGAAGGTAATTGAATGTGTATTAGTTCAAAAGTGAGTAGGATCAAATCGGACACTGGATGGGGAAGATATGTGGCTTTTAGTCCGAAAATCCTGAAACTAGGGTTTGGGTTTTTGGTCCACTTATTTGAGTTAGTGATTTTTTGTATTTTTCATTTATTCTTGTGATGATATGTACACGATGGAAGTGGTATTGGGTTATTCGGAGTTAGCAGGAAGGAGTTAAAAATAGGGGAAGTTAGGCTATTTACAGGTCAATTAGGCCTTGGATTTTTGGCTTCTTATTTGATGCAGAATTTAATGCTAAAATGCAATTCTTATGAAATCATGCACAGATGCTAATTATGCGAAATAGATGCAGATATGCTGTTGATTTTTAGGGAGTTGAGCTTAATAAATGAGATTTAGAGTGATGAATCCGAGATTCATCATTCTCCAGTAAGGATCTCTTTGGTATCCGGTAAAGCGGACTGCAGCGTCCTTTATAGAGCGAGTTAATCTAGTAGCTGATAAATGATCCGTAACTTGTACTGGCTGGGAAAGATCTAGCTTTGGGATTGGACCAATCTCTTGGGAGCATCGGGTTTCTAACGGCTCGCTTAATCGCTCTGCAAGACGGAATTTTCACCTAAGTAAAATTGACAAGATAAATGCCTGAACTCTTACGGTCATCAGCTCGGTATTGTGTAGGTGAATTGGGGGTTTGACTGCTGATCTTGTTTGTTTCCAGATCCCATCTGCATTTCTTCCAGATCACGATGATGGACCGAAGGTCCTTTAGGCTGCCTTTGACAGCACCGCTCTCGAGCACTCCAACTCATTCATCTAGGGAGGTTCTGGAGAGCATGGACCAGCTCTCCGAACTCGAGTTCGATTCCACCCTGTTCCCCCTCGACCACCCTTCTTCCAGTGCTAAGGTGCCCATGCAGAGACCAACGCAGATATTTGTTCATTTGACGTCACCTGATTTCGGGTCTTTTGCCTTTGCACAGACCCAAGAGATGGTCAGTAGCGATGGACGCACCAATGGGAAGTCCTAGAGTGCCACGTATGTTCTAGACCATGGTGCCATCAACAATACCTTGTTAGTCTCCCTAGAGAAATGCAGTGACAGATCCGAGATCAGGGAGCATTTATGGTTGAGGTCCATCAGGAGTTAGAGAAGATGTGGGCCAATAGAGGAGAGCAGTCGCGAGCAGTCGGTGGAGATATACCTGGAGCTGGAGGAGGAGCAAGAGGACAACCAGAAGACCAGAGGATCAGCCAAAGCCTGCCAGGCATCCACGATCGATGAGACGGTTGAACAACCCTGGTACGACTCTTACACACCGTTGGATCCAGCTGCCATCAATTCTGGACGACTTCATGCCTCCCCCCAGACCATTCATCTTTTGCCCAAGTTTCATGGGCTCGCCACCTAGGAGCCACATCTGCATCTACAAGAGTTTGATATGATATGCATCACTGTCCAAGACCGATTCGTGGATGAAGATACCATCAAGATGATGGCTTTCTCATTCTCCCTCGTCGACATAGCATCCTACTGGCTGAAGCATCTAGGGAGATATGTAACTTTGTGGGAGCAGCTCCGGATCAAGTACTTGAACAAGTACTATCCACTCGACCAGATGGGCGTAGCGTGAGCTCTGGTCAACAATTTCTCCATGATCCCAAATGAGTAGTTCCATGAGGCATGGGATTGATTCTGTGAGATCATCGACCGGTGTCCACATCACGACATATCCAGGCCCAACCTAGTACGGAGCTTCTTTTACGGGTTGACACCGGAGCTGTAGGGGCTAGTGAACGCTTCTTGTGGGGGCTCCTATTTCGCCAAGAACGAAGACCAGGTCTGGGTCATCTATGAGGAGATGATCGAGAATTAGATAGTGATGTCCCAGACCCAGCTCTACACTCAGGGAAAGCCCCTACCCCAGGCCGTGTCATATCAGAGGATAGCACATGTTGATGCGGGTCCATCCAATTATTCGTCAACAGCATCAGCACGAGCAGATTCTTCAGCCGCTGACATGGGTATTATCAACGAGAAGTTGGACCGTATAGAGATTATTGAGAAAGAAGTAGTGCCAATGCATGACTCAGATTGATCAGTTGGCAAAGACTTGAAGTGACCTGAAGACCCAGATCATGTGTCTCCAAGAGGCACAAACGGCTTCTCAGCTCCATCTTAGGTCATGGGTTGATCCCAGCAGCAGCAACTCATCCCAACACTCCGCCCCGTTTCTTCAGGTCCACCACATCCAAGCAGAGCCATTCCAGCAGCTGCAACACCAATACTCTCAGTCACCGCCATCTCATGACACTCAGATGGTGGTGTATCAGTAGGATCAACCACCGGCAGTTCTCCCTCCATCCCCCTACGAGCAAGAGCCGTTGATGGAAGTCAACGGGATTCGGTATGATCGATAGCAGCTCGGAATCTGTCAAGATCATCCCGAATTCTTGCGATCGAGTGGAGGTACCTCATCCCAGCAACAACCTCCAGCTCAGGGTGGATAGTTCGGCCAGCAACAGCAGCAGCCCCAGTTCTCTCATCAGCCACAGCAACACTATCAGTCAAGTCTTCATCCCTACCAGCAGGGACAACAGTGGAGGCAGCACCAGCAACAGCCTCAACAACAGTATTCTCAACCTCCCCCTCACCAGTTCTAGCAGCAGCCTCACTTTCAGTGAGGCAACCCATCTGGTTATCATGGACCAACTTATGAGAACCTAGCCCTTGATGATCTAGCCTCCCTACTTGCAGACCAGCAGGTATCCTTTAGGCAAGAGATGGACGAGTTTTGCCAGGAGATGAGGGAGATCATTAAGGGAAAGGCCTCCATACCCGCTCAGATCAAGCCCAACCCAAACAATCTAAAAAGGAAATCTGAGCAGGTACAGTTCAAAGAGACCACCACTCCTAGTGAGTTATTGGGTGACATTGCTTCATATACAATTGATGTTGATTTTGTGTCACTTAGGAGCGGTAGGATGCCAGCCGGCGGTGCCTCGTCTTAGCGATGACACCATGAGGATCTAAGAGTGCCAGATGAGGAGGATAGCGGTGTTGATGCTGCTAATGATGATGATGGTAGTGGTATTTAAGCCACCAAGGATGTTGATCCAGCTGACGGTACTGAGGCTGTCGCTTCTCCAGATGTAGATGGTGGTATCGAGGCCACCAGATTTCCAGATGATGAGCCAGAGCGCGATGTTGATACCATGAAGTCCGATGCCGTGGGTGGTACTGATGACACCACTTATATTCCAGTTGTGTTCCCTTCAGTTTTTGTACCTCAAGACTATACGAAAAACACAAAAAAATTAATAAAGGAAAGGTTTCTTCATCTTCGAGTTCATATGTGATGATTGATGATACCTATATGGATTCCATGCCTTCTCAACAGCAGGAACACGTTCCTAGCCCTCTATTTGAGGAGGGCGCAACCATCCCCTTCCCTCAAACACTCCTCTTTGCGAAGGGGGATAAAGAAAAAAAAAATCCAAAAAGAGACCAACAGTTAGAGTTCAGCCAGTAGATGATTGATAGATTCCATATCCAGTTGACTCTACAGGAGGCACTTGAGCAAATCCCTCTCTTCCAAAGGAACTTGAGAGAGAAGACCACCATCTGCAGGAAGAAGATGAACCACCAAGCAGAAATCACCTGCTTCGCCATCCAGAACCGTCCGCCAACCAAGAGGCCAGATGCAGGAGCTCCCTATGTCAGATGCCACATTCATATGAAGAGATTTGATCATACTCTATTAGACGGCGACTCTTCCATCAACCTCCTTCCGGCAACCTTACTCGATCGATTTGAGTTTGGCCCTCTTTGATAGAGCAAGACAGTCCTTTAGTTAGCTGATAGATCTGTCAAGAGGCCTAAGTGGTTGTTGAAGGACGTGGTCATCATAATTTAAGGTTTGAAATTCCCCGTGGACTTCGTTGTGCTGGACATGGAGATCCCTGAGTCTGTGACCGATACCCCCATCACTCTAAGGCATCCATTCTTGGGCACAACCAAGGCAGTGCCCGATCATGATAGCGGGAAGGTGTACTTTCACTTCGAGGGTAAGAGTAAACAAATAGAGACGATTGAAGAGACTAGAGCGCGAGATTCATCTTGCTCGGAGCAGCTCAACGATGTAGAGCAGATGACAGAGGCAGAGCGAGACGTCCACCGGGAGTGCGACTTTGTGATCACTAATGATGAAGTCGCTTGGTCCGGCCCTTTCACGAGCCCTTCTCTCACCTTCATGATGTCGTAGATTCACAGCTTTCAACAGAGGAGAGTTCGAAGAGAACACTCTTGGCCGAGGACACTTTTGAGGCTGACGGCTGCGTTCAAGACAGCGAAGCATATTTTGTGTCTTGTGATTCAAATTCAGATCCCTCAGATTCAGACATAGATTGGGCAGAGTTTGATGATTTATTACCTTGTCTAATTTCCACAGAGCCAACAGTTATGGTGGAGACCGTCCCAACATCGAGTACAGATTCACTAGGAGGGTTGTCTTCATCACTTTTGCATGATCAACGAGAGTTCTCACATTTAGATCTGGTTGCCTTCACTCAGACCTTTCAGATGCCAGATTTGTCAGCTTCCAGTTGTCCGGAATTGAAGCCTTTGTCGCAGTCGTTGAAGTATAGGGTTCTTACGGGTGAGCATGAGATGTACCCAGTCATTATCTCAACAGATTTGACTGGAGAGCAAGAATCTCGTTTGATGGAGGTTCTTGAAAAGAACTGTAAGGCAATCATATGGAGTATAGATGATCTCTATGGGATACGTCCAGCTCTGTGCTCCCACCATATTTATCTCGAAGAGGACGCTAAGCCATCGCGTGAGTTCCAGCGACTGCTGAACCCAAATCTTCGAGAGGTGGTCATGAAGGAAATATAGAAATGGTGGAGCGTTGATTTTATCTACCCCATCTCTGACTCCAAGTGGGTTAGTCCATTGCATGTGGTGCCCAAGAAGACGGGCATCACCACATTGTGAGCGAGTTTGGACAGGAGATAGCATCCCGGATATACACTTCTTGGAGGGTCTGTGTGGACTACAAATGATTGAATCAGGCCACCAAGTAGGATCATTTTCCGTTGCCTTTTATTGATCATATTATAGAGAGGCTAGCTCGAAAGAGTCACTATTGTTTCCTTGACGGGTACTATGGTTACAACCAAGTGGCCATAGTGCCCGAAGACCATGATACAACGACATTCACCTGTCCGTTTGGGATTTATACTTTCAGACAGATGCCCTTTGGTCTATGTAACGCCCTGACAACATTCCAAAGGTGCATGTTGTCCATATTCTCATACACGGTGGGTGACTATTTAGAGGTCTTCATGGATGACTTTTTGGTCTACGGCGATGATGAACCTCCATTTCATCATCTTTATTCTATCAGTTTGACCTCAAAAACCCTAGCAAATGCATGTAAATACCCTTAATTCATGTATTTTAGCATTCATGCATGTGTATGTAAATAGTATATAAAATACAGTTTTTAAAGCCAAAATAATAGAATAAAGAAAAGAAAAAGAATAAAATATTGTAAATATTTTATGACCCAAAACCCCGAGACCTAGGCATCTAGATGAATAGGTCGATAAGGAATAAAGTCGGGGGAGATAGGGGCTAAAATATCCTTTTATTTAATTCATTCTTTATTCATTTTGAGACCTATTTTTGGTTCCACTTTTTATACTTCAAATAAAGAAACTTTGTACATCAAAGTTGTAGATAATTAAATAAAGAAAAATACAAAATTGATTTCATACAAAATAATGTACAGATAAAAAGTTATGATCTGAAAAAGTTTCCAAAATCCCAACTTCACATACCTGTATCTCTCAATTAAAAGCTCAAAATATATCAAAATCACATTTAATTGTATATAATTTTCAATAAGCTATTTGATGGAGGTGGTTTCATATTTTGCAGAGCTACGGTTTGAAAGTTGAGTTTTGGACCCTCCTTGTGTACTTGTACAGATTAAAATATTCATTTTATTTATTCTTGATTATTTTTATATTTTTATAATTTTGTAAATATTATTTGTAATACATATGAGCATTAAAACAGGAATAAAAAACAAATAAAACACAAAAATTAAATACATGTATATAGTACATAGGTATAACACCTGTAAATATACCTATATAATTACTACTTCTATTTTATTAAGTGTACAAAATACTTCAGAAAAATAAAATAAAAATATATTTAAGTGTATAAAAATATTTCATAAATTTATAAAATATTAAATAAAATTAATAAAATTAATTACACAAAATAAAAATAAATTAATAAAATATATAGATATGTGTACCTATATAGGCTATAAAAGGTAACTTGTATTTTTGTACTCATAAAAATAAATAAAAATCATAATAAAATACTTCACAAAATAACAAATATTTTTATTTTCTAATCCAAAAATAATAAATTCATTTACTATTTTTTAATGAATTTTTAAATATTTTCCGGGGCTTTTTCCTGATTGGTCCATGTGGACCAATCAGGAGGCAGTCAGCGTTGACCCCGGCCTATTGGATGTCCTTCACCCTGTAGCCTTGTCAGCCCTCGTTTTTGGTCCGTGTTTGCGGATTTTTCGAGGTCAGACCGATCCCTCTTTCGTGTCGACTCCTTCACGACTTTTGTACCTCGGTCATTGCTCTTGCACGCCCTCATCTTTCCTTGGGGCGAGGATCGACGATTGTGTCGATCTCTCTTGATCTTTACAGCACCAGAACCACCCCTTCAACCCTACTTATTCGACCCTCTGACTTTCGAGCCAAGTTTAAACCCCTTTTGGACCACCATTCTCCTCCCTTTTGTGCTCTACGGGTAGCTGGAGGTGACAGCTCCACCGCCCTGTCGTTAGGCAAGTCGAGGAAGACCCGAGGCAGCTCCACCACCTCCGCCCACTCCGGTGTCGAGGTTCCCCTACCTCAGGTATTCGCACCTTTGAGGCATCTTTATCCTCCTTATTTTCTTGCATCTTTTCATTTCGCGTAGTCCTAGGATCAAAATCCCATCATCCGCTCCATCTTTCATCATCCGCTCCATCTTTCACCCATTAGATCACCCAAACGACCACCTCACCGGAGCTCGCTTCGACCGCCACCTCATCTTCGCCTTCACGCATCCATTCTGCCACCGCGGGGCTCAGGCATTTTGACCTGGACCCTCTCACCTTTTTTGCAGGTCCAGTGACGCAAAGGAGACGCCTGGAGCTCATTTTGAGCCTCGTTGGAGGACCCAGGAGCCCGCCAACTCCGCCGAGCCCTCCCGCGAGCTCTGGCCACCGCCGGAGTATTTTGGAGCGCCCTGGAGCTAAAGGACCCCCCAAGAAGGAGCACGACCACTTTTGGAGCTCAGAGCATCGCCGGGGGCCGAGATCAGGGCTGGGGAAGGTCGGTTCTGCCGACCTTCTTCCCTGTTCTTCGTATGCGGCTCCCTGTCGTTGGATCTTGGCTGGGCTCCAGATCGAGCAGCCACCGTTAGATCCCCTTGCGCCTCAGCCATTGGATCACTCTTTGGGGATCTAATCGTGGACACTAGCTACGAAACGTCACCGACCGTCAGATCTTCGCCATGTGGATAAGTGAAGTGACGTCCGCCGTAGGATCGCCTAGATTTTGGGTATTTTGCATTCTCTACCCTTAGCATTTTGTATTTATTTATTAGTATTAAAACTTTCATCTACAGTAGTAGAGTTTTGTAATAATTGCATTTAGACCCCCATACTTTCTTTATTTACACATAGTTGTCAACGTCACCTCACGTGACTCACGCACATGGGGTGGGGGACATTTGGCATGGACCCCCCTACGAGTTGTCGTATTTCATTTTATTCCAGGAACTTCTTTATTAAGTGTAATATTTTTGGAAAAAATGCAAGTAAGCCCCTAGGTTCTTGTTAATTACGTTTAGGTCCTCCCCAGGCGCGTGAGTAACACGTGCTTGGCTGGGAGTTTTGCACTTGTGCCCCTGCGGGTTTTGAAATTGGCATTTGGTCCTGGAATTTTGTTAAGTAGTTATATATTTCATGGAAAATTGTACTGTGGCCCCTAGATTTCTGGATATTCACATATATGCCCTTGCTAGTAGTGTAGTTTCTCTTTGTTGTCTCTACTTATTTCATGCATCTATAAAATCCTAAAATCACCAAAAAATTAACTTAGGCTCCTGTTTTGTCTCTTTCACGCTATATTTTTACTTTGCATTTTCTTGCATTTTATTATTTATCAAAATTCAAAAACATGCATTTTTAGCACTGTTTGCAGTAGAAAATACATAACAAATATAAAACATTTTTGAAAAATTCCAAAAAAATATATTTTGTTTGTTTTCATGTGTTTTAACTTAATCCAAAAATCATTAAAAATTTCAAAAGAAAACTCCTAAAAATTACAAAACCCCTAAAATCTTCATAAAAATCTTAAAAAACTTCAGAAAAATCCTAAAAATCTAATTTTTGTTCTGAATTTGCTCTGATTTATTACCTGTACTTTAAAATTAATTCGAGGAATTTCGGACTCTATTTGATATTTTCATCCTCATTTTATTTTCGACCAGCAACTTTGATCATTGTTTTCTAGTATTTTTGCCTTTAAAAATACCAAAAAAAATAGGAGAAATTTAAAAAATAAAAAAAACATTAGAAAAATACTAAAAGCCCAAAAATATATCATTTTCTATATTTTGAAGATTTTTACCTATTTATCCCTCTCTCTTATCTCTTGTATATATATATCCTATATAGGTTTCAAGCATTATTAAAAGGAAAAAAATAATATATAAAATATAAAAATAAATTATAAAATCAGCAAATTAAAAATCAAAATATGAAATTATAAAATCAAAAATCAAATAAAAAATATAAACTTAAAAACCCACAAAAATAGCACATTTGTTGGCATTTATTCACATTCAGTTTGAGCATTTATTTTTGATCTGTCCTATTTGCTTCCTGTGTTCGACACTATACTTTTTTGCACTATACACATTCATTGTAGAGTTATAATAAATTTTAACTCCACAAGTTGATTTTCGTTGCTTGATTTATCTTTTGTGGGTTGATTGTTGACTTAATCAGGATTTCTGAGCGGTCACCACAGCTACCTTGTCTCCGCCTTGTGTGAGACATATTTTGACCGCTCGATTTTCGGATTAATAAAATGGCGCCGTTGTCGGGGAGCAACAACGTATAGATCTGATTTATTTGTGTGATTGTGATTATTTTCCTACACTTTTGTCTTATTCATTTTTGATGCATATTGTTTGAGCTATCTAATCCCTCCTCTTTGTGGACTTCGTGCGAGGTACCGCGGATCGAGGGAGGCACGTTTCCCTAGGCACCTACGCACCCACGTGAAGCCGGCTTCGGCCTGCTATCCCTGCAGAAGAAGCTTTTGAGAGATTTTGTAAATTAGCTCCATTTACTTTCTTGCATACAGTTGTGTAATTCAAGTTAGAGAGTGACTCTTAATTTGTAACTTAAACATGACTTACAGGACACTTCAGCACTTCACGAGGTCCAGTGCCCGAGGGATTCTTCCCTTGGGGGCCTCGTCGGTTTTTCACGGCTTTTTCATGGTTTTTGTCGATTTTTTTACCTGCTTGTTTCACGCGGATTTAGCTCCTAGATTTAGGAGTTTTTATTGATTTTGACGTAAATAGCTAAGGCTAAACACACTTAATATCTTTTCTGTGCCTATAGATCGTAATTGGACTTAGCTAAAAATCAACTGAAAAAGCTATTGACTTGGACTAGAGACCACGTGCCGGGAGGGATCGTATACAGCGCATGCAGGATCTATTGTGGTGGAGCGCCGATTTTATCTACCCCATCTCCGACTCCAAGTGGGTTAGTCCATTACATGTGGTACCCAAGAAGATGGGTAGCACTACAGTTGTGAGCGAGTCTGGAGAGGAGATAGCTACCCGAGTACCCACTTCTTAGAGGGTTTGTGTGGACTACAGACGATTGAATCAGGCCACCAAGAAGGATCATTTCCCACTGCCATTCACTGATCATATTATCGAGAGGCTAGCTGGGAAGAGTCATTACTATTTTCTTGACGGGTACTCCAATTATAATCAAGTGGCCATTGCGCCTGAAGATCAGAACAAAACAACATTCACCTGTCCATTTGGGACATATGCTTTCAGACGGATGCCCTTTCGTCTATGTAACGCCCCGGTGACATTCCAAAGGTGCATGTTGTCCATCTTCTCGGACATGGTGGGTGATTGATTAGAGGTCTTCATGGATGACTTCTCGGTCTATGGCGATGGGTTCGATGCTTGTCTTGACTGCCTAGACCGTGTGCTTCAGTGATGCATAGAGGTCAACCTTGTCTTATCTTGGGAGAAGAGCCACGTCATGGTGACTCAGGGGATGGTCCTTGGCCATATCATCTCCAACAGGGGCATGGAGGTTGATCTGGCTAAGGTGGATATCATTAGAAAACTCAATCCACCATCTAATCTGCGACAGCTGCAGTCTTTTCTGGGGCATGTCACTTTATACCGAAGGTTCATTCAGGACTTCAGTCGTATTGCCCGACTGCTTACTGACTTGCTGACGAAAGACACCGAGTTCATTATCGATGATAAGTGTCTTACGTCTTTCGAGACTCTTAAGAATATGGTTGTCACGGCTCCTGTCCTTCAGCCGCCCGATTGGTCTCTCCCATTCGAGATCATGATGGATGCTTCTGATTTTGCCATAGAGGCTGTGCTTGGACAGAGGAGGGATGGACTACCGTATGCCATTCATTACGCTAGCCAGACTTTGGATGCCGCTCAGCGGAATTACACTGTGACTGAGAAGGAGATGCTAGCCATAGTCTTTGCTTTGGATAGGTACCGATCATATATTCTGGGATCTAGAGTGACTATCTATACAGATCACACCGCCATCCGATACCTCATGGCAAAGAAGGATGCCAAAGCTCGACTTACCAGATGGATCCATCTGCTCCAGGAGTTTGATATTGAGATTAAGGATAAGCCTGGAGTTAAGAATGTGGTGGCGGATCACCTCTCCCGCTTAGAGAACCTTGAGGAATATGAGCCCATGACACCTATCACTGAGACATTTCCAGATGAGGCAATCCATGCCATTGCCTCGCTTCCATGGTACACCAACATTGTGAACTATCTTGTTGCCAAGACGGTTCGACAAGGTTGGCCCAGGCAATGACTTGAGACCTTCCTTGCGAAGGCCAAGTCATACCATTGGGAGGATTCCATCCTTTATCATGAGGGAGGGGATAATATCTGGAGGAGGTGCATTCCTCAAGAAGAGCAGCATAGCATCCTCACCTACTGCCACGAGCTTGAGGCAGGATGACATCATTATGGGAGACGGACAACACATAAGGTGCTCCAATCCGGCCTTTGGTGGCCTACTCTCTTCAAGGATTCTGATGAATTCGTGAAGAGGTATACTGACTGTCAGAAAATGGGTACTTGCGGACAGAGAGACATGATGCTCATGCAGCCCATTCACTTTTGTGAGGTTTTTGATGCATGGGGGATTGATTTCATGGGCCCATTTACTAAGAGTCAGGGGTTTGAGTACATTCTGCTTGCTGTGGATTATGGGAGCCAGTGGGTTGAGGCCATCCCCGCCCGAGCTGCAGATGCTAAGACCGTGTGCTGATTTTTGAGGAAAAATATCATTTCACAGTTCGGGGTACCTAGAGTTCTGATTTCAGACATGGGGTCTCGCTTTATTAACGATAAGGTAAGGGCCCTTGCAGATGAGTTCAGCATTGACCATCGTGTTGCCACTCCATATCACCCTCAGACTAATGGTCTTGCTGAAGTATCGAACATGGAGATCAAGACTATTTTACAGAAGGTTGTCCGTCCAGACCGAAAGGATTGGTCACAGCATTTGGACTCGGTCTTGTGGGCCTATCGGACTTCCTTCAAGACACCATTATGGACATCTCCCTTTCGTCTCGTCTATGGCAAGGCGTGCCATTTGCCAATGGAGATCAAGCACAAGTCACTATGGGAAGATACTGAGTTATTATTGGATCCTGAGAGTATAGGAGAACAAAGGAAAGCAGACTTGGCAACCCTGGAGGAACTGAGAGATACAACTTTTTCGAGTAGCCTACAATACAAGGAAAAAGTGAAGACATGCCACAATTCTCATATCAGCCATACACAGTTTGAGCCTGATCACCGTGTATGGTTATTTGATTCTAGGCTGAAATTATTTCCAGGGAAATTACAGAGTAAGTGGAAAGGTCCACATGTGGTCAGAAAAGGTACATGACAATGGTAGTATTGATATATCTGAGTTGCCATCTTCCTTTACCTTTCGAGTCAACGGTCAACGCCTGAAATTATATCTAGATCATGATCCGTCGATCGTTGATGTTGCCTCTATTCATTTGGTATAAGACGTGCTCTTTGACTCACATCACCTACATTTCATGCATGGTATCACTTCTATCTTCCACTGTATAGATCCATTTGTCCATATCATTTATTCTTTCTTCCGTTATGTCTGCCACCCCATTATCATCTTATGATTGTGCTATACTTAGGACGTACTTTGTCCTAAGTATAGGGGGTGCACATACTGAGCGGTGATCTGTGTATTCTCTTTTCTTCTTTTTCTTGTCTATCTTCTTTATCTATCAAAAAGGTGTTTTCCCTTTTTGTCAGTATACTATACTTAGGACGTACTTTGTCCTAAGTATAGGGGCACGTGCATATCTATTCCTTGATCCTCTCTATTGTCTCCTCTTCTTGTCTATACTTAGGGATATCTTACCCTAAGTATAGGTGGAGACAGTCGGAGTACGATTTGTTCATTCCCACCCTTGACCCTCCCTGCTTAGTGTACAGTCTACTATACTTAGGATTATTTGATCCTAAGTATAGGGGGGACGATCAACTTCTCATTCTTCATTCCTTCATCTCTTATTCATTTATTCTTTAGACTTTTCTATACTCCAACGAGTTATGTCTTCTCTTTTCTCTCCGATCTATGAGGACATAGCTCAAGCTAAGTATAGGGGGGTCGTATATACTGCATATATACTTTAGCCATAACTCGTACTTTCGTATTTTCTTAATTATTATGGCTAATTAATACAATTAAATTCATTAAAAATACTCAAGAAAAAGATGTAATTATTCCTCAAATAATTTTTGTACTTACTGATTAATAAATCAGGTGAACATATTTTTTGCAAAATGTTTGAAAAATAGTTAGAAAATCCTTGTGAAAATCTTTTGAAAACTATTTGGAAAACGTTTTGTTACATGTTTTCAACCTTTGTAAACACATTTTGATTGTAAAATTATTTTTTTGGTGTGAAATAAAATGTTTGAAAAATGATTTGCAAATGGTTTGAAAAAAATGGTTGCAAAAATATTTGAAAAATCTATATATACTGTTTGGAAAACCTTTGCAAAATGATTTTCAAATATGTGTACATGTTTGTAAAAATTGTTTGTAAAAATTATTTTGGACTATAGTTTTCAAAATTGAAAAATCTGTGGCAAATTAGTTTAAGGAATACATACATCTCATCTAAAGTTCTCTATGTATATACTTATAAAATCGACCACTTACCCTTGTAAATTCTTAAAATCCACTTCTTGTAAATACAAGATGTATCCCCTTGTAAATAATTGTACCTAGTTTTTAGCCAAAAACCTTTTTATTTTCAAAAATCCCAAAAATATTTGCAAAATTAAAATACCAAAAACATTTGAAAAATCTTTTTGAAAACAAAATTGTCTATGCATCATCTTTTCAAAAAACCATAAAAAGTTCAAAAACTTTGAAAATTGCATCACAAAAAGATTTTCTGCATGGCATTTGCATATCATGAGCATTTTTCGGATTGAGTTTGATAGTTGAACGAGTCTAAGAAAAATCCGAAGATTGGAGCTCGGTTGGACCTTAAATCGACATAATTAATAGGAACCTTATAGGAGCTGGAATTGAGGTATTTTAGGTCTAGTTGACTCAATTCTTTGAGGATCACGAGACTTGGTTCAATGGATTCTTGACTGCCTAAGTAGAGTATTTCGGAGCACACGCACGACTCTTATTGATAATGACCTAACTTGGACACCTGCACCTTTCACTTGGCTTGACTCAGTTGGAGTGGTAAGGGGGTTGGATTTGCCGGTATGAGACGCACACAGGTGGAAACACTTGTCCTCCTCTAGGGAGGGAAGTGCATGCCAACCCGTCCGGTGATGATGAGTTTTGAGGACAGGAGATTGTGGGTTGCAATAAAGCTTCAAAAGAGGGATAGTCTACTGGCTCAAGAGGAAAAACTCCCTATGTAAATGTTGCTGTATATAGTATTCAAAAAAATGCAAAAAGCAAAAACTCCAAAAAAGTGGACAGGCCTGTACAAAAATAAAATGCATGTCGGAGTGTACATATGTGTATAGTCAAATAAGCAAGCTTGAGCTTCAAAGTCAAAACATGTGAGCCTGCAGCTATATGACTTGACTACACTGGTCTTGCATCCTAGGATAGGTAGATACACTGGCTACCGTCCATTCTTCTTTTCACCCCCTCCTCTTGAGCTGGTTGCCGCTTGAACTTAGAAGGGAATACCCTGCTCCCCGAGGAATGAGTTGTTGGATTGGGAAATCATTGGGTTGTCAAATTGGAGAAGCTAGTCTCTTAGTCATTTCAGTTGGGGAGAGCCACCATCACTTACACTGTACGAGTCAGATTCATAGTCATAAGGGTTTGCGTATGAGTTGAAGTATTCTGACCTAGCTATTGAGGAGACTTGAGCAGAGTTTTGGGATTCTCGAAGGCTGTTGAATTTCAAGTCCGGTTCTCATTAAGGTTCCGACCGCACTAAAATTCCAAAAGTTCGACTTAAGCTCCAAACTTTGATTTTGTAAAGAAAAGTTTAATAATTAAACTTCATCCATCTTTCTTCTTTTTCTTTTTTTGTTTCTCTTTTCTGCACTTATTGCATAAGTGTTTGCTATGGACTAGCAAAGGCAAGTATAGGGGGATGATGAACCTCCATTTCTTCATCTTTATTCTATCATTTTGGCCTCAAAAACCCTAGCAAACGCATGTAAATACCCTTAATTCCCGCATTTTAGCATTCATGCATGTGTATGTAAATAATGTATAAAACACAGTTTTCAAAGCCAAAATAATAGAATAAAGAAAAGAAAAAGAATAAAATATTGTAAATATGTTATGACCCGAAACCCTGAGACCTAGGCATCTAGATGAATAGGTCGACAAGGAATAAAGTAGGGGGAGATAGGGGCTAAAATACCCTTTTATTTGATTCATTCTTTATTCATTTTGGGACCTATTTTTTGTTCTACTTTTTATACTCCAAATAAAGAAACTTTGTAAATGAAAGTTGTATATAATTTAATATAGAAAAATACAAAATTGATTTCATACAAAAATATTGTACAGATAAAAAGTTATGATCTGAAATAGTTTCCAAAATCCCAACTTCCCAGACATGTATCTCTCAATTAAAAGCTCGAATATATCAAAATCACCTTTAATTGTATATAATTTTCAATAAACTATTTGATGGAGGTGGTTTCATATTTTGCAGAGCTACGGTTTGAAAGTTGAATTTTGGACCCTCCTTGTGTTCTTGTACAGATTAAAATATTCATTTTATTTATTCTTCATTATTTTTATACTTTTATATTTTTATAATTTTGTAAATATTATTTTTAATACATCTGAGCATTAAAACAAGAATAAAAACACAAAAATTAAATACCTGTATATAGTACATAGGTATAACACCTGTAAATATACCTATATAATTACTACTTCTATTTTATTAAGTGTACAAAACACTTCAAAAAAATAAAATAAAAACATATTTACGTGTATAAAAATATTTTATAAATTTATGAGTTATTAAATAAAATTAATAAAATTAATTACACAAAATAAAAATAAATTAATAAAATATATAGATATGTGTACCTATATAGGATATAAAAGGTAACTTGTATTTTTGTACCTCATAAAAATAAATAAAAATCATAATAAAATACTTCAGAAAATAAAAAAATATTTTTTATTTTTTAATACAAAAATAATAATTTCATTTACTACTTTTAAACAAATTTTTAAATATTTTTCCGGGGTTTTTTCCTGATTGGTCCACGTGGACCAATCAGGAGGCAGTCAGCGTTGACCCCGGTCAACTGGTTGTTCTTCGCCCTGTAGCCTTGTCAGACCTCATTTTTGGTCCGTGTTTACGGATTTTTCGAGGCCAGACCGATCCCTCTTTTGTGTTGACTCCTTCGCAACTTTTGTACCTCGGTCATTGCTCTTGCACGCCATCATCTTTCCTTGGGCTGATGATCAACGATTGTGTCCATCTCTCTCGATCTTTGGAGCACCAGAACCACCCCGTCGACCCTACTTATTCGGACCTCCGACTTCTGAGCCAAGTTTGAACCCCTTTTGGACCACCATTCTCCTCCCTTTCGTGCTCTACGGGTAGTTGGAGGGGACAGTTCCACTGCCCTGTCGTTAGGCGAGTCGAGGAAGGTCCGAGGCAGCTCCACCACCTTCGCCATCTCCGGCATCGAGGTTCCCCTAACTCAGGTATTCGCACCTTTGAGGCATCTTTATCCCCCTTATTTTCTTGCATCTTTTCGTTTCGCATAGTTCTAGGATCAAAATCCCGTCATCTGCTCCATCTTTCACCCATTAGATCACTCAAACGACCACCTCGCCGGAGCTCGCTTCGGCCGCCACCTCATCTTCATCGTTCACGTATCCATTCCTCCATCGTGGGGTTTAGGCATTTTGCCCTGGACACTCTCACCTTTTTTGCAGGTCCAGTGACGCAAAGGAGACGCCTGGAGCTCGTTTTGAGCCTCGTCGGAGGACCCAGGAGCCCGCCAACTCCGCCGAGCCCTCCCGCGATCTCCGGCAAACACCAGAGTATTTTGGAGCACCCAGGAGCTAAAAGACCACCCCAGGAAGGAGCACAACCACTTTTGGAGCTCAGAGCATCGCCGGGGGCCGAGATCGGGGCTGGGGAAGGTCGGTTCCACCAACCTTCTTACATGTTCTTCATCCGCGGCTCCCCACCGTTGGATCTTGGCCGGGCTCCAGATCGAGCAGCCACCGTTAGATCCCCCTGCACCTCAGTCGTTGGATCACTATTTGGGGATCTAATCATGGCCGCTAGCTGCGAAACATCACCGACCGTCAGATCTTCGCCACGTGGATAAGTGAAGTGACGTCCGCCGTAGGATCGCCTCGCTTTGGGTATTTTGTATTCTCTACCCTTAGCATTTTTGTATTTATTTATTAGTATTAAAAATTTCGTCTGCAGTAGTAGAGTTTTGTAATAATTGCATTTAGATCCACGTACTTTCTTTATTTGCACATAGGTCCTTATCAATGTCACCTCACGCGACTCATGCACGTGCGGTGGGGGACATTTTGCAAGGACCCCCCTACCAGTTATCGTATTTCATTTTAGTCCAGGAACTTCTTTATTAAGTGTAATATTTTTGGAAAAATTGCAAGTAAGCCCCCAGGTTCTTGTTAATTACGTTTAGGTCCTCCCCAAGCGCGTGAGTAACACGTGCTTGGCTGGGAGTTTTGCACTTGTACCTCTGCAAGTTTTGAAATTTACATTTGGTCGCGGAATTTTGTTAGTAGTTATATATTTCACGGAAAAATTGCATTGTGGCCCCTGGATTTTTGGATATTCACATATATGCCCTTGCCAGTAGTGTAGTTTCTCTTTGTTGTCTCTATTTATTTCATGCATCTATAAAATCCTAAAAATCACCAAAAAATTAACTTAGGTTCCTGTTTTGTCTCTTTCACACTATATTTTTACTTTGCAATTTTCTTGCATTTTATTATTTATAAAAATTCAAAAACATGCATTTTCGGCACTGTTTGCAGTAGAAAATACATAAAAATTATAAAAAGTTTTTATAAAATTCCAAAAAAAAAAATACATTTTTTGTGTTTTAACTTCAGTCCAAAAATCATTAAAAATTTCAAAAGAAAACTCCTAAAAATTAAAAAACCCCTAAAATCTTTATAAAAATCTTAAAAACTCCTGAAAAATCCTAAAAATCTAATTTTTATCTCTGAATTTGCTCTGATTTATTATTTATACTTTAAAATTAATTTAAGGAATTTTGGACTCTGTTTGATATTTTTCATCCTCATTTTAATTTCGGCCAGCAACTTTGACCACAAAAAAATCACAAAAATATATCAAAAAAATTCTAGTATTTTTGCCTTTAAAAATACCAAAAAAAATTAGGAAAAATTTAAAAAATCACGAAAACATTAGAAAAATACTAAAAGCCCAAAAATATATCATTTTCTGTATTTTGAAGATTTTTACCTATTTATCCCTCTCTCTTCTCTCTTGTATATATATATATATCCTATATAGGTTTCTATCATTATTAAAAGAAAATAATAATAATATATAATATAAAAAGAAAATACAAAATCAGTAAATTAAAAATCGAAATATAAAATTATAAAATCAAAAATCAATTAAAAAATGTAAACTTAAAAACCCACAAAAATAGCACATTTGTAGGCATTTATTCACATTCAGTTTGAGCATTTATTTTTGATCTATCCTATTTGCTTCCTGTGTTCGACACTCTACTTGCTTGCACTATACACATTCATTGTAGAGTTATAATAAATTTTATCTCCACAAGTTGATTTTCATTGCTTGATTTATCTGTTCTGGGTTGATTGTTGACTTTATCAGGATTTCTGAGCGGTCGCCACAGCGACCTTGCCTCCGCCTTATGTGAGACATATTTTAACCGCTCGATTTTCGGGTTAATCAGGCGACAGGTTTGATGCTTGTTTTGATTTCCTAGACCGTGTTCTTCAACACTGCATAGAGGTCCATCCTATTCTTTCTTGGGAGAAGAGTCACTTCATGGTGACTCAAGGGACGGTGCTTGGTCATATCATCTCCAACAGGGGCGTGGAGGTTGATCCAACTCAGGTAGATATCATTAGGAAACTCAATCCACTGTCCAACTTGTGGCAGTTGCGGTCTTTTCTGGGGCATGTCAATTTATACCGACGTTTCATTCACGACTTCAGCAGGATTGCCCGACCGCTCAGTGATCTGCTAACGAAGGACACTGAGTTCATTGTAGATGATAAGTGTCTTGCGTCATTCGAGACTCTCAAGAACCTAGTTGTTGAGGCTCCTGTCCTTCAGCCGCCTGATTGGTCTCTCCCATTCGAGATCATGACGGATGCCTCTGATTTTGCTGTAGGGGCCGATGTGATCTTCGACTCACATCAGTTGCATCTCATGCCTTCCACCTTGTATAGATCCAGATGTCCATATCATATCATTATTTGGTCTAACACCCCATCTGCATCTTGTGATTATGTTATACTTAGGGTGTACTTTACCCTAAATATGGGGGGTGTCCGATTATTGATCATTTTTTCGATTCTTTTTACCTCTGTTTTGATGCCTACACTTAGGGATATTTTACCCTAAGTATAGGGAGGTATACCCTGTACATCCTAACCCTCGGTTTTCCCTTTGTGTACAGTATGTTATACATAGGATTACTTGATCCTAAGTATAAGAGGATCACTGATTTATATTTATTCTATTTTTTTATTCGTCGTTGTAGTATAACTCTTCTTTTCACTTTCCAATACTAAGCATGAGTTATGTCTTCTTCATCGCTTTTGATCACTCCGAGGACATCGTTTGAGCTAAGTATAGTGTGGTGACGTATATATTATATATATACTTTAGCCATAACTCGTACTTTGTGTGTGTGTGTTAATAAATAAAATGGCTAAGAATTCACTTATTAAAAATCACAAAAAATTTAAATTTATTCTTGTACATAAAATTCTTTCTTGCACATACATAGCTATTTATAAAAATTATTTTGTACAAATGGTTGTAAAAATGTTTGTTTGTAAAATGCTTGTAAATATGTTTGTATCAAAACTATGTACATAGTACAAAATTTTAAAAAAAAATGTTTGAAAAATAGAAGTTTGTAAAAACCTTTGTGTCAATGTCTATAAATAGTTTGCAAAACTTCTGCATCTATGCCTTCAAACATTTTCAAAAATTTTGCATATTTTTTTCAAAAACTTTGCATAAAAAGGTTTTTGTATGCATTTGTATATTCCTCTTAATCATAGTTGACATTTAAACTAGTCTGGAGTTAAATTGGAAAATGGATCTTGGTTAAGACCTTAATTCACCTAATTCTCAGAGGAACCTTATAGGATTTTGGGTTAAGACTTTTCAGGTCCACTGGTGACTCAATTCTTTGAGTCCACTAGACTATGTTCACATGTCATCTTGATGAGCCTAAGTAGAGTACTTAACAACGCACGCATGACTCTCATAGATAATGGCTTTACTTGCACCAGCACTTTACACATAGCTCTCTATGGATGAGGTGGTGAGGAGGTAGTTTTCTTTGTCTTGGAGTAGCATATGAGGGTAGTACTTCTAGGCAGAACCTCTCATCTTCCTTTATGGAGGGAAGTGACCTCAACTTGGTATGGCAGTGTTGAGGTCTAAAGACAGGAGTGGTGGATTGCAATAAGGCTTCAAAAGAGGGATAGTCTACTGGCTTGATAAGAAAAAGTCCTTATGCATATATGTTGCACCATTTAGATATGTTGTACTTATGCACATTCAAAACAATGTGCAAAATCAAGAAAAACTCCAAAAAAGCGGCAGGCCTGATTGAAAATAAAATACCTGCCCGAGTGTACAAAGCCAAATAAAGCAAAGCTTATGTTACACCTTCTCATCTCATGAAGCTTGCAGCAAGAGACTTAGCTACACTGGTTGGGCTCCCAGGTATATGTGGCTACACTGGCCACGGTCCATTCTCTTCTTTCACCCTCTTCTTGATCCGGTTGTACTTGAACTTAGAGGGGAATACCTCACTCCTCGAGGAAGGAGCTGCTGGACTAGGGCATTAGAGTTACCTTGTTGAGATGGGTTGTTTCTTTGTCATTTCTGAAGTGGGGAGCTACATATCACTTACACCGTACAAGAAAATATTCCTGGTCATCAGAGTTTGTGTATGTAGACTTGTTCTGATCTGGATTATTAAGGAGTATTGACCATAGAAGGGTCGAATATAGAGGCTATTGAGTCTTAAACTTAAGTCCAAATAAGGTTCCCACAAACTAACAATCCAAAGGTCTGACCGAGCTCCATACTTCAATTTAATGAAAACAAGTTTAATAATCAATCTTGATTCTCCTACTTTTTCTATTCCTATCTTTTTCACTTCTTTTTCAAATAAGTGTTTGTTTCTAAGGGATAAGCAAAGGTAAAGTATAGAGGTGATGAATCCCTGATTCTCACTCTTTATTCTTTTATTTTAGCTATTTATCTTTGCAAATCATCATGTAACTAGGTGTAAATACAATAAGTTGGCATTATGCATGCATCTGTTAATATTGCATAATTAGCATGCATTTGTACAAAAATAAAAGAATAAAGGAAAAGAAAAAGGAAGGAGGTATTTAGAATAAATATAGAGTGATCTAAATCCCAAGAGAAGGTCAAGCCTTGACCTGATCGCCAAATAAAATAAGTAGAGAGAAATAGGGTCTATTCTATGTTGTAAATATCACCTACATATATAAATAATTATATTTGATAAAATAAAATAAAATATTCTTTATACCTCCTTGTATATAGTCTTAAAAATAAAATAAAAATTAGAAAAAAAAAATAAAATCTTCTCTCTCACTTGTACTAAATACATGTATATAGGTCACATTCCCTATTTATTCTATACCAATGAATAAATCATAAAAATAAAATAAAAATTCTTTTGTACTCCTAAAATTATGTTGAATATAAATAAAATATAAATTTGGGATATTTTGTAAAAATAAGAAAATAAACATTATTGTACAAAATACATTGGTATATTATACCTACATATAACATCATATACTGTATATACACTAATCAATTTGTTTTTAAAAAATTAATTAGAAATCACATAAAAATTCCTTGAAAAATTATAAACATTTTTTATTGTCTACACTTTATTTTAAATTCATTTACTATTTTTTTATTGATTTTAAAAATAATTTGTAAAATCCTTTTTTCTGGTTGGCCCAGTCGGATGTTGACCTCCGGTCAATACCCTCTTCCAGGCTTGATCCAACCCTACTCCTTCCATCGGAGCTTCTTCTCCCCTTTTTCCTGATCAGATCAAGCCTCCTCTCTATCTGATTTTTCACCCGAGCTCTCTCCTTGGATCCATGACCCTCACGGATCCCTAGGAAGATGCGGATCTTCCTAGGGTTGCACGTTTTTACCTGATCATCTCGCCCCCTAGGAAGCCTATATAATATATCCTCCACCTCCACTGTCAAGCGGCTCATTCCTCGCAACTTCTCTTACCCCTAGGAATTTTCAGTGGAGTGACAACAATTGGAGGAGACCTTTGGATCGAGTTTTGGTGGCCTGAAGTAGCATCTCAACTACGTGGCTGGAGAGCGCGACCACATCTAGCCTCCTCGCCTTCCGCAGCGAGGTCGAGGCCACAACCTTGACTCCCACCTTTGCCAGAAGTTCCTGAGTTCATCCAGACCCTCGGGTACTGCCCATTTCACCCCCTTTTCCAGTTCGATTCGATCTTCCATTTCACTCCATTGCACGTCCACCTGCTCCGACCAGCTGGTCGGAGCCTCGTCTCATCCTTCCATCGATTCTGATCGAACCTACACGTCGCCCACCATCTCGCACCGCATCCTAATTCCCTTAGAATCGACTTTCAGGTCAAGATTAAGGACGAGACTCCGATCCTCCATAGTCGTCGGGAGTCAAACTCCATTCCCCTACACTTCTCTCCTCCTTATCAAGTAATAACCTGACCGGAGCAAAAACTCCGAGTCGCTCTTCCCTTTGTAGGTCATTTCGCATGCAAGGAACACCTTTCGAGCTCCCTGTTGCTCAGGTGGAGCACTCCCAGGTGAACGGCCATCACCACAACCATCTGGTCCTTGCCATCTTCATCAGACCCTCCAGCCCGATGTGCCACAACTCCACGAAGCTGGTGGACTTCCTCGCTCTTCAATCGAGTCGGTGGATCTCCTCCCCCGCTCGGTCGAAGTCCAACGGGGAGGTGTTCTTCAAGCACCTTCAACTGCCATCGGATGGGGATCTCGTCGCCCAGATCACATCTCCACCGTCCATCCATCCTTTTTGTCAAAGGTTCAAATGCACGATTAATAGCCATCAAGGCCGGCATTCCCTGCGCCATCTGTTCTGGTCAGAGGACATCAGACCCGTACATCTGCTCCACATGCTTGAGCCGTCAGATCCATAGCATAGTAGATCACCACCGGCAGCATCCGCATTCACGAGAGCTTTCCATGTGCCTCACACGTGTCTGCAAGTGTATATTTCTCTTTTATCCTGCTTGTTTAGTTATTTCACTTTAGTCCATAGAATAGAGTTGTAGTGTATACATTTTGCAGTTTGGACCCTATGTTTTCAGTATTTGCTTTTTAGTCCTCCCGAACTTGAGACACTTGCATGTACACGTGAGTTTTGGGTTATTTGCATGACTTATCCCTGAGCTTTATAGATGTTATGTTTTGGATGGAAACTTTGTGATTATTGCATGTATGCCCATGTGCATGTGTTTTGAGCATGTGCGTGAATATATTGAATAAATTGCAAGATTAGCCCTGTGCTTTTTACATATGTTATCTTTTGGCCTGGAAACTTTCATATAATTGCATTTAGGTCCCTTCTTGCTGTGTGTGTTGTTTTTAATCAAATAATTATCAAATCAACTCCAAAAATTGCACAAAAATTATTGTTAGCTCCTGCTAACATGTAATATCTGTGGTAATTCTTATGAATTAATTTGATTTTATTTGATATTTTCTAAAAATCAAAAACCCATAAAAAGTGCTCTGTTTGTTTTATAAAATATGTAAAATTGTTAAACTTTTTTGAAAAAATTCCATGAAAATTTTTGTTGGTGTGTCTTTGTGTGCTTTGTCTTTAGTAGTTTTTTTGCTTGAAAATTCTTCATAAAAACCCAAAAAATTACAAAAGACTCAAAAAATTATAAAAATCATTAAAAACTCTAGAAAAATAAGAAAAATAGAATTTCAGTTTCTGCTTATTGTCTTTTATTTATATTTTATTATGAAAGTGTTATCCAGAATATTAGAACACTTTAAATATTTTTAACTTGTAATTTGTCCTGGCTATGCACTTTTTCATTGTTTAGCTCTTATTCGATTTTGATAAAATCATATAAAAATTGTAAAAATCCCAGACCAAAAACACATGAATATCTCAAAAACATAAAAATAGTTTTGTTTCCTATTTTTGAGCATTTTTTACCTTCATAAAAAGTGAAAAGGCTTATCAGTGTACTTGCTTACCTTATTTTCTTGCTTGCCTTCCTTAATTAAAAACTATAAAAAATTTTGAAAAATTAAAAATCAAAATATGTTTTCATTTCTCTGTGGCTACTTCATACATTTCCATGCCCCTTGTGTTCGAACTTGGTCGATATACCATGTTAAATAAATAACCGAGAACGCTAACATTGTTTATCGATTTATATCTGTCTTATCGTATGGTTTCTATTTTTGTTGAGTCCTCCCATCTGATTGTGATCACAACGACCCGTGATTATTCTTGATACTTAACCCTAGTTGGCAGGATGCTCATCAACAAGTCCTAGGGTCGAACTCGAGGAGGGAAAGGAACAACCTAGATTGATATCTATCAAAGTTTGTGCGCGATTTTTGAAGCAGGTATTTTTAATGCAAATCTTGGAATGTAAATGCGATTGCGACCAATTTTAAGGACTAAAATGCAATTTTCAATTATTTGAGTCCAAAAATTATGAAACTTGGCCAAGATGTAAATAATGGTGAAATAAATGGACTTTATTTTTTTGAAATTTTTGAGTGCAGTATGAATATTTTATGAATTAGTGAATGCAAATAAGGTGAAATACAATAGTTATTTATAATAAATATTATTCTTTTTTATTTTCAAGAAATAAAATTATCTAAGATAGGTCAAGAGATGAACTATACTAAAAAATCTCAAGCTCAAAAAAATATGGAGTTTAACACCTATTCCAAAGTAAATATTAAAATACATAAAATATTTTTATAGAGAAAATGATGCATGCAAATTCAATTCTTTTTGGGAACAGAGTAAATAACAATTAATTCTACTTTTTGTAAATTTCTGTAATTTTTTTAGTTATGATTAATTAATTATGAATTTCAAAGAACATAGTACGCATAGTATGCAAGATTCCATAATAATAAATATTATTAAATAACCATCAATAATAAAAATGTGAAGCACATACCACGATGTAGAGAACTAATTGTAAAATAAAAATCTTATTTTTGTAATAATAAAATGAAGCAATATAGAGGTTTAATAAGTGAGTAAATACGGGGTTCTATTTGCAATAATATACAAATTAAATAAAGCAAATTGTAGGACAGGGATGAAAATGAAATTACTGACCCTCTAGGGGGCTATCTGCAAAAAATCCCAAAGGGCGCGTGGATGGAGGGAACACTTCTGTAAATAAGGTGGATAACCAGGGGCTTTGATGCAATTAGCCCCATGTGCGGGGGTATGCTAGCCACATGCACCCTCCTTGGAACAATCTACTGAATACAACGTCAACGAGGAAACCAAAGGTGATAGCTTAGCGCTCCAATTCTCATCCACAAAGGTGCGGTGAGATCTGGAGTCCATCATCACCGTTGTTGCTTCGTCCTCGGAGTTTGCCTTCGCTCTGACCTCCTGTTGTCGTTGAGCCTTCTTCCCCTAGGTACTTCCTCCATCGCTACCAACTCTGCCTTACTCGCTTTTCTTCCATTGATTCCATCACGTTTATCTTCTCTGTCGTTCTCGAACACCATAACCCTCTGCTTCATCTTCATCGCTCAAATAGAGATATATATCCATGTCTCATACCTCATAGTATACATATTTTGAAATGAGTATGGATATGAATATCACTTTTTATATCCATAAAGATTTATATTCATATATGTATGTCCAATTTAATAATTTAATATAGTTAATTTAGGTGTATCTATATAGGTATCCATATATACATTTTAATATGTAAAATATTTATTTCTAGTCATATTTTATTAACTTCTTATTAGTTATTCCCTCCTTAGATAATGCAATAACAGTTATGCCCTTACATTTTTTGGAATCAGTTGTACCCTTGACTTCTTGCTTTGTTATCACTTTTACCCTTCCATTAGTTTAGCAATCAAGAATTGAACTAAACCATGATTTATTCGAACCATGGTGTGGTTTAGGAGGGCATAATTATCATATACTTCTTCTTCTTCTTTTCTTCAATCCCCTACATTTGATACTATACAAACCTGGCCTAATCCAATAACTGATAATCGCCATACCTTCTATAATGACCCAAACTCTATTACTAGAAATTAAAAAAAGAATAAAATAAAAAATAAGAGGGAGAGACTGGAGGTTAGGAATGCCCTATTCATCCTTGCTCCATCCTCATTATGTTTCCATATCTGGAACAGAACTACTCATTTCTAGAGAGAAGAGAGCGAGAGAGAGAGAGAATGATTGAGAGAGAGAGAGAGAAAACATAAGGAATATGTAAAGAGAGAGAAGAGAGCAGAGAGTGAGAAAGAGAGGAAGAGGAAGAGAAAGATATACAGATAGAAATTCATGTGTACACGAGGGAGAGAGAGCATGAGAAGGAGAGGAGGCAAAATACTGTATGGGGTCCATATCCGGCAACGACATCCCTCCCCGTCGATGATGAGTTTTATAGATCCTGATGGAATCAGAGGAGTGTCGATGTGGTCTACGATGGTTCAGATAGGCAGAGTCGAGGTATTTTTGTGGACGGACTTCTCGCGTTGTCGAGGTATGTGTTGAACACTTAGAAATGTTAGGGAGAATTACCTATTGGTCTGCAATTCATATCGACTATGCATGAACACCTTGTTTTATTTTCGTCAAACTACATGATTGACGAATATGAGCAATACATATCGAAATTGTTATATTAACTAATATCATGTCCTCAGCAATTACGATTGACAGTATATTTGGGCTCATGCATATACAAATCTAAAAATATGCATGTTACGGCTAATAGTTTAATTATTCTTATATATCATATCTTTATGAAAGTTTCGTCGTGGATTAATTAATAGTTGATTTACTTGTGAATATCAGTCTTCATTCTCGATTTTTTTGATATTCATATCATTAATAATTTGAGAATCCGTAAATCATGTTTTATAGGGTTTTTGGTAAAGTTGTATCTTGTTAACTATCAGGTTCTAATTACATATATATTTTATATGTAGCAATTAATTAGACATTATTGTAATGTTGTACCTGATTTAGTAAATGGTTTTCCAAGATTAAAGAGAAGAATGCAATATACTTTATGTGGGTCTGCTCCATAATATATTCATGATATGATTCGAAAACATAAACTCAATCGACCTCTTTATCTGTATATGTCATATATTTAGTTAAGCATATATTCTGGTAAGCACCTAACTATGGTTTATTGATATGTGCCTTCCAGTGCAACAATAATTGCACTATACCAAGATACCATGATCGTTTTACATGTTTTTATGTTTAAACGGGCGTAATTGTTGATCATAGATTACCATCGAACATGTAATAGCCTCGTTAATATTGGTATAATGTACTCATCTACTATTAGGATAAATAGAAGGGGAAAAGGTGATTACTGTAGACAAGATATGCGTATTAGTTGTATATGTAACTTGTCCACTACCATAATTCTAACATTAACTTAATTAATTATTTTGAAAGGGAGATAGTTGTTTAAAGACAAGCTAACTATAATAATGATATAACCTTCACAAGATACATGTACTAGTCATAGGGTGGAAAAGAAGTTAAATAAATTTATGGGTGGATTGGTTCTTATATTATCATGGTAGAAATGATATGGTTTATTTAGTATCAATTTTTCTCTCGGTAAACATATGAAATTCGAACTCAATGTATTGCTATACTATTCAATTTAAGATTTTGACATTGATGCAAATTTATAAAGAGTTATTCCCAATATTATGGAAAAGATCGATCAATAGAAAGAAAATAGTGTATATGTGTGTATATATATTAGCTATTTATTTTGTGCAATGAAGACACCTTCGATTTGTGGAACCTAAAGGTTCTCATGAATCGCTATTATATGTAAAAGAAAATGGCATTGAAAGAATTAGAATTACGTTATCATGAATAATGACACAATAATTGTAAGTAGAACTAAGTGTTACACCTAACGGTGGGAGCCACCTTTAGAGTTTGTTTATCGATGGCCTAAAGAGAAATATCTTTCGAGGGTGTTGGGTTCAGTGGAACTTTATGGAAAGTCCACCATTGACTTAGTGTTGATGTCATCACATTCCATGTAGTGATTGAGTGATCGCTTGTGTCGATGGTAAAAAGCCACCAAAGTTGCATATCAACTTATGAAATGAGATAAATTAGTATAATAAATAAACTAAGTGCTTATGAGGAAGTCAAGTACTTATTTGAAAGTTAAGCATATATGTGCAATTATGTGAAATGCCAAGTGTATATGTGCAATTATGTGAAATGTTACATGTATATGTGCATTTATGTGAAATGCTAAGTGAATATGTATAATTATGATATTGTTATGGGCATATGTGCAAATATGGTTAACCTTAAGTGCATATACGGAAAGTATGGTATGCAATGCATGAATACAAAAAGAATACTATTTTGTATGCATAATTAACTTCATTAAGGATCTATATGATGATACTACATGTGACAAGTCAAATCTTTTATGCAACATAGTAAGAGTGAAAAATGAACAATTATAATTTTTCTTGTGGGAATAATTATCCTTGTGTTACATATGAAATACTTAGTTATGACTTGATTTCTATGCTAGTTGATTTGACCTTATCATGATACATATTGAGCATTAAGTTCATACCATATATTCTTGTGTTTTTATTGCAGATCAATGTGAGGACAATTTTAGTGGCAGTTCGAGACTTGTTGTGAAGTCTGAAGGAAGGATATCATTGTGCCCGCTGGAACTAAGGATCTTGGTTTTGTATTTGAGATGTATATTTTTTGGATAGAATAACATATATAATTCCTTATTGTAAGTGTGATATCATTGATGTTTAGGACTAACACTCGGATGTGACGTGGCATTAGATATGTTTCCATTGGTCACCGAGGATCCGGGTTGTTACACCTTCTTCCCCCTTGTGTTTGCTTCGTCCTCTAGAACCTCCCCACTCAGGACAACACCGTGGTTAGAGAACAACTACATCCTACATATCTAGATCAACTCATCATCCCCTTTTTGTGCCCTACTGGTGGCATCAAGCTCAGCTTTGCAATTTCAAGATACTCATCTTCACGAGGGGGGGGGGAGCAGAGGAAAAAGGGTTGGAGTAGGAGGGGCTAGAGGATGAGGGGCAACGGAGAAGGAACTGGATGGGGAGTGGTGGAGGAGAAGGGGCTAGAGGAGTAGGGAAGGAGGAGGAGGTGGTCAGAGGAGGAGTTAGAGTGGGAGAGGCCGAGGAGGAGGGGGCGAAGAGGGAGGGCGGAGGCGAAAGGATTGGAGAAGGAGGGGTTGGAGAGGGAGAGGCGGAGGAGAAGGGGATGGAGGTGAAGGGGCATAGGAGGAGGAGGAGAAATAGGGGATAGTTGGGGAGGGGACGGAAGAGGAGGTGGTCGAAGGAGGAGGAGGTGCTGGGGGGAGGGGTGGAGGAGAAGGACCTGGAGGGGGAAGGGCGGAGGAGGAGGAATGGCTGGAGTGGGAGGATGAGGGAGGAAAAGTGGAATGAAGAAGAAGAAAAGGAGAAGAAAACGATATTTCTACCCTTGATTTTTTATCTAATTACCCTTGTGTCCCCAAAGTTAATGTCCGTTTGGATGGGGATGGACGAGAAGTAACCCGAGAGGTACAAATGATCATTCTGAAAGAAGTCAAGGGGCAGAATTGGTATTCCAAAAATGGAAGGGGCATAACTGATACTACAATATCTAAAGGTAGCACAAGTGATAAAAATCCAATTTTATATATCTTCCAAATAGTTTTCTTCTTCAAGATATTTCTTATGTCATCTTTATTTTACAAATGAATATGTGTCCATTTTAGATTGATATAGAAAAGATGTTGATATTCATAAATCTATTTTGGTATTTATATACCATTTTAACAATAGCTATAATTATTTTATAACCATATTTGATAATAAAAGAATTATATTTTATATATTTGTTTCATTTCGATGTCATTTATACCAACTTTAATATATAAAAAGGGATATTGATACATTTGTATTAGATCCTCTACTATCCATATTATATATATATCCATATTCATTTTAAAATAGAGACATTACTTTGTATACACATATCTATTCTAATTATAGATATAAGTTGATTTGTAAACACGATTCTATATAATTAATATCAAATAAATATATTTATTATTCATTTCATCTAAATATATATATACCAAGTTTAATATGAAAACATATATGGATGCATCTATCATCCTATTAACCATCATATCCATGTTATAAATATTTCGCATATGTATTCAAGTCTATTTCAAAAAGAATATGCATGCAATGTCAGTATAATATCCATAAATATAAGAAAAAATGGGATTGCCATTGCCCCTATTTTTCTGTTTTTTATTTTTTTTTTGAAAAACATCACCGTATTCATCTATATATCCCTCCAATATTCTATTCGAATTTCATCAGAAAAAGACTCATATGCCCTCCATATAGAACATATAATTTTAATGATCTAAACATTGTTGTAATAGATCTATTCTAAGTGGAGGGCATGAGAGTCTCTGTTTCTGACGAAATTCGAATGACATGTAGGAGGGATATATAGATGAGTATATTTGGTGATATTTTTGAAAAAAAATAAAAAAAACATCGAAAACAAGGTGGGGGCAGCCAACAAGGGGCCAATCCAATTGAACCCATAATATATAAATATCGATATCCATATATCCATTTTGAAAATACCTATAAATTTATTTTCAATACATGTGTGTATAATTCTTATGAAATAAATATAATTGATATATTTGAATCATGAGTAAGATAATATGTTGTACATTTTTATTTAAGCTAATTTATAAGTTTTTTTGACATTACTTGTATTTGATAGATCAGCATCCATTTAATATACATCTATTTATGAGGAATAGTTATTAATATTTGTATTTGTATAGGTATTTCATATTTAAAATGGATAAGAGAGTCATTTGTAATCCCTATGTGGATATGTTATAACGATAATAGATAAATTGATAAATGTTGATGAATAATTTATACCTTCACATGAACATTGTTGGAGTGAATGTTGGAAGGAATCAAATTCTAGAGGAGGTATTTAGGAATGGTAATTTTTGATGAATCATTTATGTTGTGATTGTTATTCCTTAATTATTATAATATTAAAAAATGAAATAGAATTGGTAAGTGAATCAATTCCCTCCTCTAATCTTTTGTAACAAAGGTAATCTTATTTCTCTCCGTTCACACTATTCATTCAACAATAACTATTATTTATTTTACAATAACTATCACTCAACTTACATGTTCATGAATAACAAAAACGAGTAACAATATTAACTTATCATTATCCCAAGTATATCCCATCAAAATAGTCATATGAATAAACTATAATTTTGAGAATAAATCTCTTTTATTCCTTATCTCGCAACCTTATTCTACCTTCCTTATTTCCTAAAAGAACCATCTCGAAATTTGTCCTTAATTAATCAAGCAACCCTTGAACTAGGAGCAGTTGTCGTTTTATTTTAACTTCAAATTTATCATACTCAGATCACTTTATATCCATTAAATATTATATTTGTGTCAATACAAGAAATCTTGATATTAATAAGAATCCATATTTTTTGCTTATTTTTATAATATTTACTGCCAATTAGGTGATATATTTCGACTGTTTTGCTATCACATAGAACTCCATTGTTACTACCAACAAGGTTAACTGCTCAGGTAATGCGCATGTCAACCCAAACCCTTATCCTGCCTTGTCGTATAATCGATGATTGACAAAATGACGAGCGTTTATTCTACTACATTAATATGATGGAGTTGTAGCACAACCAAATACACAACTCATTAGAAACCGATCCTTAAATATATTTCTGCGAGGAGGGGCTCGACTCAATAATTAACTTGGGAAGTTCGTAATCTAACTCAGGGACATGAGGTACCTTAATAATTAATTAGACTGTAATACATAGATTAAAT
Organism: Ottelia alismoides; assembly: GCA_037367405.1. Classification (NCBI taxonomy): domain Eukaryota; kingdom Viridiplantae; phylum Streptophyta; class Magnoliopsida; order Alismatales; family Hydrocharitaceae; genus Ottelia; species Ottelia alismoides. The sequence goes on along the minus strand of JAZKJV010002807.1, from coordinate 15,348 downwards.
GTTAGGTTATGTATCTATGTCAACAATGCACAAACAACATGATGCTATACATGATGCATGAACAAAATGCTTTTTAATTGATTTTCACGCAAGTTCAATGAAAAACAATGTATACCAGAATGCAATGGTGTGCAAACAAAATGATAATGCACAGATGTACCCCTTAATAATCAGCAGAATATTGAGCAAGAAATGTACGATCAATTTCATGGTTCATTTGATGCATCAAAATAAATGTACATCTCACCAATGTCATTTAAATGAAAGTAAATTTAACACATTATATGTCAAAATTAAGCATATTGTTATAAGTATCAAATAATTAATTATACCATGCCATTAGCTAGAGAATTAAATTACAATAAAATGAAACTTAAATCATTGAAATCCGAGTTCAAATGCTCAAGTTATGAAGCAAATAGTCCAGGGACATAACCGAAAGGAAACCTGATATATATAATCTTTTCAAACAGGTCATGTCAGTGCATATACGAAATATACTGAAGCCACGAAACCTTATCTACAATTTGTCTTCACGCCTGGGATCTTAAATGCGACGAGGGTTCCTTATAGTTTCTCCTTCCATGCATGTGGCGCACATGTGCCTTAACAGACATAAGTGCAATTTGAAGAAATGGCGTGGCATTGGTTGCAAATTACCCCACCCCTCACATGCATAACACGTGTTGTGAGGCTCGAGAGTAGGCTTGGGTGGTAGCAGGTATCTCGGGCCACGTGGTTAGCTGGGGTGGGGGGTGCTCGGAGGTGAATTGGTCCCATCGATTATGGAACTTCTGGTACAAGTGTTGGATGGACAAGGGTCGTCCGATCATGACATTGGAAGGTAACCACTTCTCCATGACCTCCTCCTCCACGGTTGGCTGCACAAAAGGGAACTCTGGTGAGGCCCCTCATCCTTCTTGATTTGATTTTAACCCCAAAGGTTAATGGAGCTTCCTAGGAGCCTCGCGAAGGAGTTGGTGGATAAAAAGGTCTAGCAATGGCTGGCGGAGTAGGGCAATGAAGGCTTGATGAAGGCAGAGCTCTAGAATGGAGATTTTTCGAGGCTTCCGTCCATTTATGAAGTCTCGATACATGCAGATGTTAGGGTGCAAACCAAAGCAAGTGTGTTCACCGGGGGTGAGTAGAGGGCCTGTGTGGGAAGACGTCAGATTACCCTTGGTGGATTCTTTTTCGACCATGTCAGAGAAGAAGGCATGGGTTTTGGGGAGTCTAGGAGATCATAGAAGGTGAGAGAACCCTCCCGTGATAATCAATGATCTTCGGTGGAGGTAGAGGGCTAGTCAAATTGAGGTAAAGGTGTCTGGATGGTGTGAATTAATTCAGATAAAACAAAATAATAACTAACTCAAAACTTACTTGGAGATTAAAGGATGTCACCAGCAGAAGGAGGCAGCTTGGACGGAGCTCTGAGCGAAGCTCGATCGTATCTTCGCCTGGTAAGCCATCCCATAAAGCTCAGTGAACATGGCTATGGCTGTTACATGGTTTGAGACCATGGGCCTCAACGGAGGCTTGGACCCATGGTCGCACTCCGATTCCACCTCTCCATGTCCTAGAGAGGGAAGAAGGGTAGGGAAGAGCCTCACACAGAGGGTGGACAGTAGGAGTAGTGGACATTGATGGAGGTTTTGAGATAATATCTTGACATTTCTAGGAAGTGGGCCATGAGGTTTCAACTGTCGATCTTCGATGCTCGTGAGGGGGATCGTGGTAGTGGTGGTGATCGCATAGAAGAGAGATGTAAGGTCAGCATCGGGGAGGTGGAAGTGAGGGAAGAGGAAGTGAGGAGTAGTTGGAAGTAATTGGGGGAAAAGGGGCAGTCGGTGTGGTAACCGTGGGGGAGAGGGGGAAGCTGTAGGTTGAAGACACATCACGACCGTTGAATCTAGTAATCCAACATTTTTGAGAAGAGCACGAAGGTGTGGTCCTGATAAGAAATGATGAACTCATCAGATGGATAGAAATGGATCAGGAACGAACGACCCTACTGAGATCATCAAGACCAGATCAGACGGCTACGAAGCAAGCGAGAGTTAATGAAGGGCCATGCCACGTGGGTTCTCTAGAGAGAGCCACGTGGCCTAATAGGAAAAAAGAAAAGGAGAAAAAATAAAAATAATTTACAAGCTTTAAATAAAAAAGTATTAAACATGAAAGTTATATATCTTTTGAGATCTACAAGTTTTATGTTGAACAAAAAGTTATAATAGATCTTATATACATATATATATTTATATTTATATATATATATATATATTCTTAAAGTATTAAAAACACTTGTTTTAATTTATTTTGTGATTTTTTTATATTTTTAATTCATATTTAATGTCAAAACAAATATTTACAATTTTTATCTAATTTTTATGGGATTTCTGATGATTAATAAAATGCATAAAAAGGTCACATTAATAAGTTTATCTATATACATTAATCAGGGTTAGATATATACATAGGATCATATGTTAATTAATGTTAATTAACTTTACATTTTATTGAATTGTCTAAGTTAGAGGGATAATAAATAAAGAATATGATGATAATCATGGATTTATCATAAAAGCAAAGAAGTATTATACCTTATAAGAATAACAACAACAAAGCCTTTTCCCACAATAAGTGGGGTCAAGTGCATGTATCTTTGCCTACCTTCAGATCTATCTTGGGTCTTTCTCGATCTTAGATCGAAAAAAATAAGATCCATTTGGAAAAGTCTCTTTTCAATACTTCTTAGGTCTTCCCCGCACTCTCTTAGCCGGCTCAACATTCCAAAACTGACATCTCCTAACCGGTGCATCGACCGACCTCCTTTGCAAATGGTTAATCCACCTGAAGCAATTTTCTTCTTATCCTCGATTGAAGTTACACCAACTTTCTTTCTAATTGATCATTCAAAATCTGATCTTTATGTGTATGTCCATGCATCCATTTTAGCATTTTCATTTCTGCTACTGCTATTCTATGCACATGTGTATGGTTCATGTGCCAACATTCATATTTATAAAGCATAACATGTCTCACAGTTGCTTTGTGAAGCTTTTCTTTGATTTTCAAAGGAATATTCTTATCACATAGAACAGTAGGGGCTCCTCTCCACTTAGCCAACCTGGATTTGTTCTATGAGTAAAATCTCCATCGCTTTTCCCAGCATATTACAAAATAGATCCCAACTATATGAAAGAATCTTTCTTCTGAATGTTATCGTCACCAACGCCAAACTATACATCGACTCCTTCACCATTGCTTTCATCAAAGTGCGCCCTATATATTCCGTCTTAGCCCTACTTATACGAAATAATTTAGTCTCAAATTTATGTCTCTAGACTGCAGGCTTCTTATTTACTTCATTTCTTATCTCATCAATCAACACAATATCATCATCGAATAATATACACCAAGTTATATCATCCTCAATGTAATCAGTCAACTCGTCCATAACCAAAGTTAAAAGGAATGGACTCAAAGATGAACCTTGATGTAGACCAATGTTGATGTCGAAATAGTCAGTCTTCCCAGACTGGATCATTACACAAGATGAAGCCCTATTAAACATATCCTTTATGAGGTTAATTTATAATACATGTACTTGTCTCTTCTCCAAAACTCTCCAAAATATCTCCCATGGGACATGTCATAAGCCTTCTTCAAATCAATAAAAATCATATGGAGGTTCTTCCTTTTGAGCTCTATAAATCTCTTATTCTACTCAGCAATTGGACGACTTCAATAGTTGAGCGACCTTGCATGAATCCTGAATTGATTTTCTTTTATTTTGGAAACTTGCATCTACCTTGTTCTCGGATTTTCATAGAATGACTTGTCAGCTTGATACCTTTGTAATCTGCACAAATTTGAATGTCTCCTTCGTTCTTATGAAGAGGTACCGTGATACTTCTCCTCCATTCTTCAGGTATTTTCTTTCTTCGTCAAATAACATTGAATAAATTTGTAAATCAAGTCAAACCACGCTCACCTAGAACTCTCCATACTTTTATATGAATACCATTAAGTCATACATATACCTTTCCTAGATTTCATAACCTTCAAAGTCTCCTCTACTTCATTTATATTCGTCTATAGATTGCATAATTCAAGTAACTTACTACTATCTATATTTCCAAAGTAATCTCTTTATTTCCTTGCCCAATGAAAAGCTTATGGAAATATTACTTTCATCTAGTCTCTATATCCTTCTGAGTAACAAGCAATTGCCCTTCCTCATCCTTAATGCATCTCACTTGAGAAAAAATCTCTGGTCTTTCTTTCTCTTGCTTTGGTTAATCTGAATATATCATTCTAGCTATTATAGAGTTGAGATTTTTGTATAAAACTTCTTAAGCTTTTGATTTATCTTTGCTTCCCCACTACCAAGCCTCCTTTTGGCATAGGACTCCTCCATTTGACTTGACTAGCATCTCTTTAGCTATCTCCTTCAGATATGAGGTGCTACCGCCTCCCACATCTCGTTTGCACTTCTGTTACAATCTTAAGATAAGTCTTCTATAACCTTCTCCATGAAGCTTGATTGTTTCGATTGGATATTCCACTATCTAGTTCTATCGATTTTCGAAACCCTCCTTTTCTTTACCAGTCTTTTTATTTGCACATCTATGACTAACAAGTGATGTTGGTTGTCAAACTCTCTCCTCGGATTACTTTACAGTCTTTGCACAACCGATCTCTTCTATTCAACGCGAAGCAATCTATATGTGTTCTAGTTGGGCCATTCTTTATAAGTAACTAAATGCCCCTCCCTCCTCTTGAAGAGAGTGTTTGCTATGAAAAGATCATGTCGAGAAGATCTGAACTATTTTGAGACAGATTCCTAAACAGTGGTCTTAATAAGAACATTTTTTAGGAATTTGTCTCTCTTGCGCTTGCTATCGGCTACCTAACAAGCAACCTTCCTTACGGGCTTGGGACCGATCATAGCTGAGCTTTATACCTTATACTTTTAAATTTAATTATGGAAAACACACCATTAACTTTTAGCTAATCAATCTATGACTTAATATATGAATGGTAACATTAAAGATTTCACGAAAAAAAGCGTCTATATATATAAAAGGTAGAAGTATTGATGTAAATAAAAAAACGGATTCGAGAATACTTTTCCTTGTATCATCTACCTTACTATTCAGTCCAAATCAAACCCAGATGCACATTTGGATAGGGTTGAGCGTGAGCCGGGTTCGGGTCAGGTTCGGCTTGGCCCGGCCCAAATCCATTTTAGTATACGGGCTAACAGGCTGGGCTTGGGACCATTTTATTTTTCAAAATCTAGGCCCAAGCCCAAGCCCGACCCAAACATTATAGGTCGGGTTCAGGCCGGGCCGACCCAATTGAGACTTCAGGACATATTGAGCTTGTTTTCATCTTAGAAATACATCACTCATCCCCAACAAAAATGAGTATTCTTTACACATGCAAATATGTTTTACACATTGATAATATTAAGGAAACATGTCCATGATATGAATCTGCTATATACAACAACATGCTCTAAACATGACGAATATATTACCAATGTAATATAATTGTTTATAATATATGTTCGTTAACATGATAAATTATTATCATGATGGTATATAGAACAATGATGGTTGTTAACTATAAATAAATTAATATGTTCATAATTTAATATCCATCTAAATTCTATTATCACTCATATACATAAGTAATGGGTCAAGCTAATGGTTCGGGCAGTTTGGGTCCTTGAAACGGGTCGGGCTATCGGGCTTTTGGGTTTGGGCCATATCAGGTCCGAACCTGGCTCGAATATGCATTTGGGCTTGAATTAAGGCCCAAAGCACGACTCAATTATTTGCGGGCTCGGGTTCGGACCGGACTACATGGGCCGAGTTTCGAACCGGGTCGGGCTGACCTGACCCAATGCTCAACCCTACATTTGGAGACGGAATCAGCTCGCCACAAAAGTGTGCGATGGCTATTCCTTTTTTTTTTTGAAAAAAACGTGAGGGTGACATCCCAAGATGGGATTCACCGCTTCAAAAATATATTACTAAAAATATAAGGTGATTACATTCCTTTGGTGAAAGGCCCAGATTTCCAAAGCATCCAAATGAATTAGATTCGTCCGTGGATTTTAATGTTCATTACCCACATCTAATGTGAGGAGAGGACGGTATTTAATTTAAATGAGTTCCTAATCCTATCATAAATTTGTAGCAGCAACCGGACATTTCAAAACTATGCCCTTTTTCTATTTTCTTTGCCCACACGCTTTCTTATTGATGCCAACAAATAAACATGACGCGCAAAAATCTCCACCACCATGAGCCCGTAAGATTTCTAGATTCCTACTTCACAAACCTTGCGAATCAGGAGATTCGACCCGAACTCCGGCCCCACGGTCAGTCTAAACGCCGGCGAGTGCCGGTAATTGGGTGACAAGTTGAAGGTGAACCTCGACAGCACGAGGGCAAGGATGATCTTGAGCTCCACCAGGGCCAGATTCTGCCCGACGCACTTGCGCGCGCCCAGGCCGAACGGCATGTAAGCATGTGGATGCTTGCACGCCGCGTACACCCCGTTTGCGAACCTCTCCGGCCGGAACTCGTCGGCGTCCTCCCCCCATATGGCCCGATCCCGGTGCATCGAAACAATGGGTATCCATATGTTGGTTCCCTTGGGCACCTCAAGCTTCCCGAACCTCATATCTTGGAGAGTCTCCCTCGACACGAATGGCGATGGTGGGAGCAACCGCAACGTCTCCTGGATCAACATTGTCACCTGTAATTTACCGAGTAATTAAACAACTGTTTTAACTGCTAATTATATAATGTGTTTCAACATACGGCAACTCACGTTTTTAAGCTTGGGGAGCATGTCAGCGTCGGGCATCTGACCACGGCAGACCTCGAGGACCTCGCGACGGGCACGGGACTGCCAGTCAGGGTGAGCGGCGAGGAGCACGAGGCACCATGTTGCACTGACGGTGGCGGTGTCGTGTCCAGCGAAGTAGATGTTCTTGCAATTGTCGACGATGAAGCCGTCGGTCTGGGCACTCTCGAGGATGGATTGGAGGAGGTCCCGGTCCTTCTCCGGCATCGAGATGCTCTCCTCCTTGCGCTCTTTTACCACATTCAAGATGAGATAGCGAACCTCCTGCACGAGCTTCCTCACCTCTCGGCTTTGTTGGAATGGCAGAAACCTGCGGATGATATAAACGTTTCGTGAACTTCGTCTTACCATTGCTTCCTGCAAGAGCTCCATCGCTTCTCGGTGTTGTAAATATGCTATTGTTTGATCAGATCTTTTCATGCACCAAATTAAATAATTTCAAGCTACGGTGAAAAAAACTAAACATTTACTAAATCGAAGGATAAGAATGTTGGAGGCATATTGACCATAAGATGGGCGATGATCCTCTGCTGTAACTCGTTTTACAGCAGACGTTGCTGTAATGTTTTTTTGCCAAAATCGATTCGAAAAATCTAATCGCATGGATTGTATCTTAGCTTAATTTTCTACAAGTCTGCCAAATGTCGTTCAAATCCGACTCGATTTACTATTTTATCTTAAAGGTCAAAAGAAATGTCAACATTTAAACCACTTAAATTCTATTTAAAAGATGACCACACTTTTAACCAAGAAGATAAAATAGTAAATCGAGTCGGATTTGACCGAAATTTGGTAGGTTTGTTGAGCATTAAAGAAAGATCAAATCCATGAGGTTGGATTTTTGGAATGATTTCTTACATACACTACAAGAAAATGAGTTGTGGCTATAGAAACTTGTGGCCACGATAATTTCGTGGCCACTCGTAGTTACAATCCGTGGTCAAAGTCTTTATACAAGAGTTGTGGTCACGACAAGTTCTATGGTCACTTGTAGTGGCTAAGACATATTCGTGGTTAGAGAACTCTCGCGATAAGACTTGTAGATACGGCTACTGGTCACGACGTGTGGTGACCATAAACCAATTCTATGGCCACAAACCCCATATCCGTAAGCATAGTTCTGTAGCCACAACTTATTTTCCTTATACTGATAGAATAAAGTTACATTAGACTCAACTGTAAAACAAGTTACAACCGAGGATCCCCTTCCACTCACTGCGAACATAATTCACATTTTCTGGCCATGTGAGACCGAGTTTTTTCCCTGGCAGGGCATCCCCAATATCCAAATGCTCTGTCAGGACATCTAACCTCAGTATTTCCCTATCAGGGCATCAATCGGCAAACGGTTTGCTGATCGACGAACCGTTTGTCGACTGTGCATAAAAATAATATATAATATTATTCCGAAAAACTTTTTGAATTTTATATTATTAAAAATAATATATAAAAAAATTGAAATAGTGAATCGGCAAACCATTTGTCGATTCACAAATGAGCTTCAATCGGCAAACGGTTTGCCGATCAGTGAACCGTTCGCCGATCGATGCCCTGACAGGGAAATAATATGCTCAGCTTCTCTGACAGGGCATTTGGATGACGGGGATGCCCTGTCAGGGAAAAAAACTCGGTGAGACCAGTCTTTCCGAAGGTGAAGAAGACAAGTCAGTCCCATTAAATACTGAAAAACATGTTTAGTCAATAATAGAAAGTTCTTGCAAGATTGGAATGGGACTTACGGTCTTCTCATGCCCATAATGATCACCTGCAATTCATGCGTAAAACATTGAAGAGTATACAATGGTCCTTATGTCATTATCTGATCGTTAGATAGCCATCCCATGTTACCTCTGACTTACCTAACATTATTTTCTCTGTGTTGCTCGTGGCCCTTCGCCATTCATACACCTAGTAGTTATTGCTCATAGCCCAATGTAAATATTAATGAGATATTTAATAATCAAACCCTAGAAATATATCTAGTTTACCTGAGGTAAGGAACCTTGAAGTGAAGACTAGGGTTGGAGATGGCCTTCTGGAGGGCTCTCAAGGTCTGGAAGATATCCTTCGCCCTGGAATAACTACTACCAAAGCAAGTCCTTGATATCACATCCGCGCTGAAGCTCCTGAGATCATGATCCACCACAATTTCAGCACTTCCACCTCCACGCTCGATCTTGCTCTCCCAAGCTTTCAACAGTGGGATGGCCGCCTCTACTATTATGTCCACCATGCCCTTCAAACAGAAGTGTAACATAACATCATAAGGTCATATAATGCCAACAGTAAGTAAACAGAGCAGTACTGTTCTGAGATCTCCAAGTGGGTACCTTAACTTTGACCATGAAGAACTCGGGGGAGATGATCTTCCTCTGATGGGCCCAGGCAGATCCATTGGCCTTGAGGATGCCGTGCCCGAACAGGGGCTCCTGGGTCTTCTGGAGATACGTGGCCTTGCCCAGATCCAGGGACACGCACAGGCTCATGTCCCTCACCAGATCAGGGTCGCTCACGTACAGCGCCGGGATGTTGAGCGTGGAGTAGACGAAGACAGGCCCTGCAAGCGACCCCCAGTGGGAAATTACCCATAATTAAACATAAGAAGGCCCACACATCATCAAGTCAGGTCAATGTCGTTCTATATATATTATTTCGTGTTGATGTGGATCAGATCGACGTTCTCGTCCTAATTTACACTATGCTCTGCATTATTGTTCCATGTCAGCGTTTCCAATTGGCAGGACAACTGATTGGACGCTTTGATATATATTTGACCGCAGCACCATGATTTCTGATTCTCAAGCTAATTAGTTTACTATTTCTAAAACTATTTTAAGCAAAGAAATCATGGTATGTACATAAGTGGACAATCTTAACACGAAATCGACTCGGCGATCTTCTCTCCACTACTTGCTGCAACCATGAAGTGGAGCGCTTCATTGCTCGAATCTCGCCTCGCCGGTTGTGGGTTGTCCCCCGTTAGAGGGGCAAGATGAGGAAATGTTGGGGACCTTCACTGCATGGTTCGTTAGGGCAATTATGGAGCGTACGTACGCACTGTATCCCTAGGTATCCCCATTCTTATCACAACAGATGCATGCATCTCTCTCTCCCATGCGTACATGTAGAGAGCGACGGGGGAGCGTCCGCTGTTCCCCATAGAACCACCCCATGTGAAGAGCTCTCTGAGACCAAAAGGACGGGAGCTGCCCCCTCCCCTCTTAGATATGTACCACCGCTCCAATGGCCATAGGTGCTGCCTACACCTACTTCCACAGTAGCAATAACAAACCAAGTCGGTGGTTGGACCAGAGCTCTTTATTACGAAAGGGGTCCAGACCTCAAGCATTCATACGTCCTCCGGTGTTTGACTCAATACACACCAACGTGACCATTGGGTCCCCTTGCCCCCCCTAATCCCAAGGCAACAGAAGTAGCACATGCACAATCCTCACTGTTGCAATCCACTCTCCAAATCCATACCATGATCCATAGACTCATCTCGTGAATTTCACCGATTTCTACACCGAATTTGATAGGAAAAGGAGTAGAAGAAGATTATACCATATTTCTTTCTCCATTGGTCAAAGTACGGGAAGAGCTTAGGTGCGTAGTTCTCCGTCACAGCTTCCTCCACCGCCGCTGTCCCCGATACTGCCCAACGCAGCGATCCTCTTCATCTCAATCACGTTGCCCGTGGGGAAGACCCGTGGTGGCCCTGCGATTCCCTGCCGCCGGAGCTTTGCGAGGAATCCTTCCCGGCCGGAACCAGTATAAGAGGTAGAGGTGAGGTGAAGAGGGAGATGGTCGTGCACAAGAGGGATAGAAGGAGCGTTGTGGTCGTCTCCATGGCTTCTACTAGAGGTGTGTGTGAGAGAAGGCCACTGCTTTGGGGTAAAATATATATAAGATGACGCATCTTATGGTTTACTTCTACTGTTGCGTGACGATTGGGATCCTCATGTGGGCGCTTTGGTTGCGTTCAAATTTGATATGATTGAGATTAGGAGGTGGACTTCGGCTGTACGATAGTTAATGGGGAAGTCCACGTTTCGTAGGGCCTATCGGTTGAGCCGACAGATCATATTTGGATGCAGTGTGTATATCCTGTTGGTGCAGCTTTGGGTTGCAATAAATTATGGTTAATTAAGGTCAAGGTAGGTGACCGATCGATACTGAGATTCCACCAACCTGTCTAATGACTGGACCGACAGATGACGAAAAATCGATTCCTTGATTAGATTGCGCCTTGGAATTGCGGCGAAACTAGATGAGCATGGTTCCATGTGGCTCGCACGTCCTTGGTTATCTGCATTGCAGCCCGCGTGGATCCGGATTATCCAACATCCATCCCTCAATTTCTGGGTTGCAATTAACTTAGCTTCAAATAAAAAAATAAATAAACACCAAAATATATTAATGATTTTTCTTAGAAAACGACCTGGTTCATCGTTCAAATAAGTACGAGTCCATCAACACGAAGATATTTATAACATCAAGGAAAACACCACTTCCAATTAGGGATGAAAACAGTCGGATACGGATACGAATATAGGTATAATCATATCCTTATCTATTTTAAAATACGAATACGAATGCGGATACGAATATTGACGAATGTGAAAATATGTTACCATATCCCTAAAAACGAATACGAATGTAAAACGAATACGAATCGGATACGAATAATAGCAAAAAAATTAATATATTAACTAAAGTATACATATTTATAATGGTTTACACATAAAATAGATATGCCAGATATAGTAATTTTATAACAATTATATCAATAATGGTGAATGCAATCATAAAATATTATTACCTACAGTTATAAATAAAATCTATTACTATACTTATGCTTGAAAACGAATATACGAATACAAATGTGAATAATAGCGAATGTCAAATTGATATCCATATCCGCATCCATTTTAAAACGAATGCGAATACAAATGTCAAAATATGTATAAAACGAATACGATCGTGGATCGGATACCGAATATATTCACATTCGTTTTCAGGGACAGAGACAAGGGGGGCGGGAGGGGGCTTGGCCTTCCCGTCTCCCGATTAATTTTTACATATATTATATTTATTATAATAGAATATGAGTTGTATATAAATTGTTAATTATAAATAATAATAAGTTGTATATAATGGCCCTCCATCTTCCATATGCAAGTTGTATAGATATGGATATATCCGTATATGATCCGTCATTGTACACATATCATACAGATTTTCACATCTATATCCGCACATGTTTTCAAATGTATACAGATACCGATATCACATTCATATCAACAAAAATCTATATTCGTATATGTATATCCATTATATATATATTAATATATAATTTAACGTTTATTTTTAATTTTATATAACATATCGCGTACCTTCTTTTATCATATTTAATATAATTGTTATGATATAAGCACATTTAGAATATTTATATCATTTGTATTCCAATCAATACATGTATAATTAAGCTAATATATAGAATACTTATAGTATTATTCCTATGTGATCGATATCCATTTTATATCGATATCTATTTTTCACGTATTGGTAATATATTTTTCATCCGTCAATACCTTTATATGCGTGGCATTCATATCAAAAATCGGATAAGGATATTGGAACACCTATATCCTTATCAGTATTTGTCTGTCCGCATCTCTAATCCCTCCAATCTATAATAAAAAATCATAATATGACATGAACGTAATAATCTAATTATCAACATTTGTAAGTTTTATGTAACTGTATGTTACACATAACCTCAATAACAAAATAACTATATAGTGATCTTTTTTTAATTCATTACTATAAACATCTTTTTTTAAATTGTTAATGACATGTATTATTTCATTGTGAAATGATCTTCTTTGAGCCATAATTTAAATGTTGAGGGTTAGCATGCGATAAAATACAAATATGATGGGTAAATAGTTGAGATGGAATACATAAGTATAAAAAAATTCGAACCAATTCGATCCAATCTATAATCTGATGGATTGGATTGGTTTGTATTCATATATTTGATGGATTGAGTTGGATTGGAAAACGTTAAAATCCATTAAGGTTGGATTGGACATGGACTAAACTAAAAATCCGATCCATATACACCCCTAATATGCAAAATTATAACAAAATTGGTACATATATATCCTCTATATATTCCTACATTAGGAGAAATATAATACTACTTTTTAAAATCTTAATTTTAATAGTATAACTTAACATTGTTTTAATGAAGTACATTTTGATTGAAGAGTTTTGTAACGATTTGTCGATACAATATTTGGGATTATTTATGTGAAATCGTAAGTTTACAAGGGTATCTTTGTGAAAGACATTTGTAAACATTACGAGAAATAGTAACAAAAATAAATTATATATGATAAAAATGGGGCTGCCCCTAGTGGCTACCCTCGCCCCATTTCTCTTCATTTTTTTATTTTTTTGAAAAATTACACCATGTATTTTCATCACCATATCCCTCTAATATGTTATTCCAATTTCATTAGAAACAGAAACTCATATGCCCTCCATGTAGAACATGTATTTTTAATGATCTTAGAATTGATGTATTGGCCTATACTGAATGGAGGGCATATGAGTCTCTGTTTCTGACGAAATTAGAATGACATATTAGAGGGATATAGTGATGAAAATATATACGATTTTCTTTAAAAAAATAAAAAAATTGAGAAAAATGAGGCAGAGGCAGCTCGTTGGATGCCCTCTTGAGGCAGCCCCATTTTCTTATTATATATAGTCTCAATAATTTAGCCCCCGAAGCAGAAATTCCTGGCTTCGTCTCTGTTCGTTTTCATCCGTACTTCCAATCCTACCCTCACCCAGATAAAAACATAATATGCCACTAAGCAGACTGGAGCCACAAAATAAAAATAGACAATTAATCCAAAAACCATGCATCATGGAACTCTTGTTGGGGGTGCTTAACCAAAGCACGGTTGGCAGTAGGGATGCAAACGGTCAGATAGATATAGATATAGGTATTATCATATCATTATCCGTTTTTTAATACGAATACGGATGCAGATACGGATATTGACGGATATTAAAAACTATTTTACCATAACCTTGAAAATGGATACAGATGTAAAACGGATACTGATTGCACACGAGTAATGTTAAAAATACTCTATAGAATCGACTTAAAATATATAAGAATTAGATGGAAAATACATGATATTAATTTACTAGAGGAGTAATCCTATAATAGCAAAAAATTGTGATAGCATGAGAGGAATGATTATGGACCACATGATTCTGTTTTCTCTCTCCTGGTCTTCTCTCTCCTGGATGAATCATGTGGTCCAGAATCATCCCTCTCATGCTCTCACAACTTTTTGCTCTCATAGGATCACTCCTCTAATTTACTAAATGTATTTTTATCATAAAAATTATAAAAATATGGTGAAAGGAGGTAGAGAATTATGTTATATATAGTTAAAAATAAAGCTATGACTATATTTATATATGGATACAAATGGTTGCGGATATCAAAACGCTATCCATATCCATATCCATTTAAAACGAATATGGATACGGATGTCAAAATCTGTATAAAATGGAAATGGTGACAGATCAGATACGGATATATTCGTATCTGTTTGTATCCCTAGTTGGCAGCGATTGCAATGGCTTGAGATGCAAGAAGGCATGGTATCATAAGTTAAGACAATGAATGAAGTAATAACGCGAATAAGGATCGGATTACATACGTTCAATGAGAAAATTTGCATCCTTCACGATTTTTCCAGGGCAAATGTTTGCAACTCCGGAAGATCCACTTACATCATTCCTTCCAAGTAAACCACCAGATTGCATTCACTTGGATTCATCAGTCAATACGAGGATGATTTCGAGGAGACATTTGGTATGGTGAAAAAGTTATCAAAGCAACTTTCTGTTATAAAGTAATATGTACTCAGGAAAGCACTTGCTTAGTGAACTGGCATTCTCACTACAAGAAAAATGAGTTGTGGTCACGTAATGTGGCCAGGGAAACTTGTGGTTACGATAATTCCGTGGCCACTAGTTTCTCGTAATTACAATCTGTGGCCAAAATATTCATACAAGAGTTGTGGCCACAGCAAGTTCTGTGGTCACTTGTAGTGGCTACGGTATATTCGTGGTTAGAGAACTTTCGCGAATAGACTTTAGCTACGACTACTGGCCACGACGTATTATGGCTAGAGCCCAATTCTGTGGCCACAAACCCCATATCCGTGGGCATAATTCTTTAACCACAACTGATTTTCCTAATAGTGTCTTTGAATAAATGTTTTGGGACTTCGGCATCAACTAAGCATGGCGAGCATATGTTTGCAACAATTATTTGAATGTTTGCAACAATTATTTTGAATAATGTAGATTGTCCCTTGTAATGAGCTTTGAGTGCGGTGAAGATCATACACTATAAGAAAAATA